>APFE031452729.1:0-131638 GCA_000404065.3 Pinus taeda
TAGAAGTGATGAATTTGAATTTTTCTTGGTTTATATATAGTATTAGGTTTTTTCTCATGCTTTCTGTGAATGGCACGGGTGAATTTTATCTTACACCCACTAGATTATCGATATGTAATTTCGGTAATTTTGATTTCAAAAGATATTTTAAAGAAATGCAATGATTTCATTTGTGTATTAAATAAACACGAGATTTTATAATTGAGTCAAATATTCGCCATGCCTGGTGAGAGATTCGCCAAAAAATTATATATACATATCATATTATTGATAAAATCGCCTTCCATTTTTCTTATATACCATGGAGATTCGCCCATTTATTATAAATGTAAATTTAAGGGGGGTTCTTAAAATTTTCCCTGCCAGGAATGGCCCAGTATTTGTACAGTCCGCACGCCCTCAAAGCATCAAGCAAAGGTTGATGATTCCATGCGGCAGCATCCACATCCTCGTGCTCTCGTTCTCTCGAATCTAGCATGATGTACTCCCTACATCAAACCACAAGATCAATTAGAATGCTAGAAATGTTTTTCTTTGGTCAAATTTTGAGAATTTTTGGGTTAAAAACCCTCACGGTGGGGTATGCACCCTTCCTGTTGGACACAGCGCATGGGGCCGCACTTTGTCCACATAGAAGGTGCGGACCCCGAGCTTTTTCCCAATGGAGAAAAAGTCGGGGTCTGCAGGTTCGCGGTGGTGAGTCTGTGTACCCCGAGCGCGGGTTTTTCGCCCAAAAACCCTCCTAAACAACCAAATAAATGACTAAATTGAAAAACTAAACGGATGAAAAACAAGAGGAGGATGATGTGGATTACCTGGTGAAGATAGCGTCCGATTTCGACGGTTGGATTTTCCGCAATCCTCTCAGGAAGTTTTTAGAGCAAAAGCACTATTTCCTCACCCAAATCACAAATGGTAAAAATGAATGGTAAAAACCTCATTTTTATAAGTTTTTTGATTAAATAAATGCAAATTTGTTTATGTTTCACTTTAAAAAGGTATTATTACGACTTTTTTTATCTCTTTCAAGCAGGTATGAGTAATGTTCATGTTTTTGTGCAAGATAACAGGATTATTCAGGCGAAATCGATCATTTTCAACCAGAGTCACCTTTTAAGCCCTTTTCTGACTCCTAAAACATGAAAAGATTGCCAAGTTTTTATTTTAAGCTCGTTAAAACGGAATTAAAAGACGGTTGATTTACAAGTCTTTTTTGACCGTAAAAACATAAAAGATTGCCGTATTTTTGTCGTTTCAAATTCGATATTGGTTATAAAACGACGTGTCCTTGGTCGCTTTTTTACTTTTTTCGGATCAAAGACACTAATAATGAAAAGTACTCCTTGGTCGTAAAAGATCAAGCGGTTCTCTCAAGTATTATTTTATACTTTTTTGGGCTTGAGAGACATAAATTTACAAAAAATTCCAACCCTGGAGTCTTCTTAAGTTTTTTCAGACTCTCTAAAAATGGAAAAAGGCTGAGTTTCTCCTATACTGGACTCGTTAAATTTCGACAGTAAAGGACCTATTCTATTACAAACAGGAACGGAACACTCCTTCTTAGGGTTCGAATTTAAACTAATTTGGACTCACCCAAAGCGTGAGCTTATAATCAAGCATATGTTATCCTCCTCAAGCTTGTAAAAAGTAAAGAGGTACTTGCCAGAAATGGTGGGGGAAAAGAGAGAAAAGTGAGTCTGTTTGTTATACTTTATAACCACTCTTGAACACGACACTTTCATTCACCTGGGTTGGGAAATCCTTTACCTAACAGTTGATCAAACGATATTGAAAGTCTTCAGCTGGTTTTTGGGTATTAACTTTGGGTCAATCATTACCAAACCATCTGTCATGTCGTTATGTGTTCAAAGAGGTCAGTGCAAATAAGCCATTCATCTGCAAAATGTCTGTCATCCATCTTGACCATCCCTGAGTCAGTCCTTGCAACTAAATTTCTTCAACTTGATATATGATTTCGTGTCATGGGCTTGCCTAAGACGGATCGCTTTCTATCAACTTCGACTCATTATCTAGAAAGATGATCTAGGAATCGTGAGTACCTTGAGATCTGCATGCCTCAATGGCAGGTTTCTCACCTTTGACGACAGTTTAAATCATTGACTTTCGATCAAAGGATTCCATGACATGTTCGACATCAACACATATTATCACATTTCATGGATTGTGCTGAGTACTTTGACAGCCATTGTCATTATTGGTGGTTTCTCTCACGCTTGTTAACAGTTTACATGATTGACTGGTAATCAAGCGGTTTCTACCATGTTCGACTTTGACACATTCAATCGCATGGATAGAATCGTACTGTTTCGGGACGTAGAAATGAAGACCCTGGATTTAGTTTCCACTATCCAGGTTGTGAGGAATTTTGTATTCATTATATTGTGGACTATTCATAAACAGATGGCTGCGTCCATACTGTGTCCACATGTGTCTGTACTTATGATGTGTTACGAGATCATTCCTATATCACAGCAGTAGTTAGTCTTCTAGTCAGTTTTCAGCCTCTTAGTCAGTTTTTATCTGAGTATGGGAATGCCTACCTCAGCGATGATATGATCTCATATATATATTTTGCATTTGAATGTTTTTACAGGTTCCAACCGGGCTCTTCGCAAGATGATCCTCGAAATGATAAAGCACTTCACTCTTCCTATATGATAAATGAAAAATCCTCATATACTACAGACTTCGCACTTTAGCGGGCAATTTGTTACACAAAAATATCGTCACCTTGATTATTTGCAGTCGGTGTAGGTCTATCACCACCTATACCAGCTTCCTAAGCAAGTCTCAAACCTCAGCTCTTCAAAACAAGCTTTAGAAATGAGAGAAAGACATCAAAAAAGCAATGTAACTCTGGTTCCGCACTTTCTCTCACTTTTGCCTGCGGGCCCGCACCTTTTGTTCAAGATATCTGCGTACTTATACGCTCTGTATGTAAAGGGGAGGGTGCGTACCCCTGTAAAAGTCAAAAGGCGCAATCTTTATCTTAAAAAACTCATCTTGAGTTAATTCTAGAGGTTTCTAGAAGAATTTTGACGTGGATTGTCCGCTCCAAAGTGGTTCATGCATCCCAAAAGAGAAGGAACTAATCCTTTGTTAGGAGGAGCTATCCCTTTGAAGGAGGATTCTATCCCTTTGAAGGAGGACCTAGTAACTGCCCTCCATTGCACTATAAATTGAGGCATTGGGTCAGTGGCTAGGGAGGTTAGAAGCTGAACTTTTGAGGGTAAATGCTAGTGAAATCAAGACTTCCTATTTGAGCTTGAGAGATCACATACCTTTTTGGCTTCATTAGGGAGTGAGTGAAGCTTGTCAAAGTAGAGGAGACTTCTTGTTGGACCCTGGGAGGAGCTTGTACAGCGTCAAGGCAAAGGTTGTAAGGTTATTCTCTTCTGAATTAATACAATCAAGCTCATTTTTCTCAACAAGTATCTCATGTTATTTGTTTCATGGACTCCTTGACTTTCATGTTAAATATGTTTTATAATACTGGTTATTCAGGTGCTATTTAATCGTTTGCCTTGTTTGTGTTTGCAGGTTTGCGACAAAGGAACTTACTTGGATCAAAGGAGCAAAGGAATCCCCAAACTTGCGTTGGACATGAGGTAGGCCTTAAACACATTTTGTTTGCCATTATTTATAAAGCACATTTAGAGAAAGATAGTGTCTGGTTGGTTTGTTTGTCATCAGGTCTTCATTAGATTCTAGGAAGGTCTATCTTGTCCGCAAGATCGACTCATTCCGCGTGACACATACATCTTGCAAAGAACTCTGCATCTCATTCCAAGACTAAACATATATAGCTCAAGCACCATTTCATATGGTCAGTGTTGGAGGATGGATAGTTCAAGCTAAAAAACATACACACTAGCCAGAATCATGTAGATATGTTAACAAAAGTTGTAATTTTCCACCCAATTATACACTAAAGTTATTAATCATGTATCTCTTCCTAACTTATCAAAAAACATAAAGAAGAGATGGGGGCAAGATTTAACAGAAGAGAGTCCTCAGTTACCAAAAGAATCCACCTACACCCTCCTGTGGTAGACATTTTTTAGAAGAAACTAGTAGCTATGATTCTTCAAGTTGATGAAAGTATATGATGATGGCATTTCCTTTTAATTTTCCATGGCCCTCAACTCACAAACAGATGATAGTGCCATCACTTAGGTGAGGGGGTTAGCTATCTCACTTGGACCTGAAATAATTAACAAAGTGACAACCCTACCTCTAAGGATCAAATGGAGCAGAGAAGACAAAGTCACCAATGTCACTTCTAAAAGGAATTTGTTCACTCCCAATTAAAATTCTATCAAGGAAAATAATGGAGTTAGGAGGGAAATCCTATAGTATCCTTGGGATGAGGTGGCCTACCATATTCTAAAATCCATCTCTTTTGAGGTAAGTCTGAGTTTGGTCTATGCCTACCACTTTATATTTCTTCATGAAATCATGTTCTAGGCAGAAATACCTCTTGCTCAAAGGCTTAGTGTGCCATAATTCCTCCTATAGTCCATCAGGGACATGAGTCCAAAAGTGAGAGAGTGAAAACAACAATGCCTAGACCCCTGTGGCCTCATTAAATTGATAGTGGTGGATGCCTTGAGAAATTTGAGAATCATTATCCTTTGGTCCAAATACATAGACATGGATAGAGAAGCCTTCGTTAACATACAAACCCTCACAACAGGGGATATCCCATCCTTTATTGTTGGAGGAAGAGAGGGAAAAAAAGAGGAAGAATAAGAAGGCAAGGACAGAAGAGGAAGAAGCAGTGGGTTTAGAACAAGAGGAAAGATAAACAAAAGAATAAGGGACAGTGAACGAACCAGAGGCATAGGTAGGAAAAGAAAAAGATGAAGAGGAATAAGGGGAGAAATAGGAAAAATCATGTCCTAATAAGACTATTGAACCAAGAGAAATAGAGATACCCCCAAACAAATCAAATTTATCTACAGGACCCACTAGCCAAGGGGTAACTGCAACTTTAGCTACCTTGAGCACCCTAGTCAAACCTAAAAGGAAGAGATAAAGGCAAGCCCCCTATATTTTAAGACTAGGAAAAACATTAGGGATCAAGAAAGGGAGTTCAACAACTCTGATAAAGGCACCAATCACAATTGGGGAGTCCCCAAGTGAGAAAGAAGAGGTGAGACCCACTAAAAGAAAAGTCGAAGAGGTCACCTCTCCAAAGCCCATAACAAAGACTCCTATAGCATATGTAAAGAGTCCCACCACTATATCAACCTCGTTCAGACAACCCAAGACACCAACCACCCTCCAATAAGAAGAAAAGGCGAAGCTACATGAGGGGCACAGTATGCTACAAGAAAAATAAAGTGTACTACAGGAAGTGTAGAGGATGCTACAAGAGAAGAAGAATGCACAATAGGAGGGGAATAATGTGACACAATAGATATAGGAGGTAGCATCCTCCCCAAAAGATTTTGAGAAGAACTTCCCAGAGCTCTAAGAGCCTAGTCCACAACCTAGCCTAAGATCCTATTATAAATTCATTGAAGGAGGGAGAATTATTCCCCAAAAATCTGCAGTCCCACTTTTCTATGAGCTAGAAGCAAAAAGAGGAAGAACCCATAGATGGACGCAAATTGCTAAGTCTAAGAAGGTAGAAGACGTGGGCCTCATGGAAGAAAAAGTCCTTGAAATGGGAAAATAATTAAGTGAGTTGAGAGTGAGGGAGTCCACAATGAAAGGGAAATTATGGTTGAGAGAGAAGATGCAAGAGAAGGAAACCCAACTTTCCACAATGGAAAGCCTCTCCATAGAGGCATTACAATGCACACAACCATCCAATTCTTATGCACTCTTTCTCAAATTACAGCGGCTACAATTCCAAATCAGAACCTTAGCACACCATGGGTCTATGTCATTTGAAGATGAAAAATAGTTCATTGAATTTTGCAACCAATCTAGCATCGAGGATAGAGAAAAATTGGATGAATTTTACATTCATAACCTCACCTTGACTAATATGAATATTTGGGCTACCAATGCAAGGTTAGGGGATACATAGTTGGTGGACTTAGCATCTTGGATGACTCATGAGGCAAGAGCTTAGGAAGTGAAGACAGTCATGAGAAAGGAAGAAAATGAACCATTACATATTAGGGAAAAGCTAATGAGCCCAATGGTTCTCATTATAAATCCTAGCATCATCTCCAATGATGTTTACCTAACACCCAAATACCTTGCCACCTAGGAACAAGCCATCTCACATTTTGAAGACACAATCAAGTTGTTGGGAATAGAAAGCCAACAAGCCTACCAGAAGAGATGGAATTCCTTACCCCACAATCTTCAAATCAGAGAATACCACTCTCGTGAAAGGCTGAGGAATGTATTAGAGAGGACACCCCTATATAAGAGGATCATGCAAAGATTAAAAGTTAAGTGGATAGGACCCAAGCTCAATCCACATTTACTGCTAGGCCTACAGGACAAAAGAATTGAGGCAAAAGAGGAAAAGGAGTGGAGAGTGACAGAAAAAAATGCCAGTTTCCATCCCCAAATAGAACACCATCTGAGGAACCTTAGGATGTCAGGGAGGCCTCTAGGGCCATGAAATGAATGGACATAAATGACTAATTTTCTTAGAGGATGAGCAACAATTTCAATAGGGGGTGATGATGAGGCTCATCAATAGTTACATCATAAGGGTAATAATGCCATCCTCCAGCTTTAGAACTATCTCTTTCTCACATTTATTTACAATTTTTGCTATATTATGCTTAGTGAGAGGGGTAAAAGATGTTTTTATATGTCATGTGGCATAATATGGTTTAATTTCAAGAAATTGATCATTTTTTAGATAATTTCCATGTAGAAGCTTAGAGTAGACAATAGGGAGAGATTCTAGGAGGTTTTGCACCTTTTTAACTCCTACAATCAGCCAAGATCAACACACTCTCTCTTATCAACTCAAGTTCATTGGCAACCAAGTAAGTTAAGTTAAGGAAGATCAATATCCACCCTTCTCGACTTATGGAAGACAAACATTCCTATTTTCTAGGGAGCTCCTAATAGCTATGATATTGTATAAATAAACATGTCAAAGAGTTCAATAGGATTCAAACTTTGTTTTCATCTAGGTAGCTATTGAGCTCAATCACTTAACATTATTATTTTTTACTGATTATGTGATGTTTCTGACATTGATTTAATGATAATGAGATATTGATTATTGGTTAATCACTGAGTTACTTCCTATTGGGGCCTTCATTTTGAATTTTTAAAGTTTTCAAGATACGAAGAGGGAAAAACAAGTGGTGGGAGAAATAGTCAAGTTGTGGCAAAGACAACTGGGAAAGGGAGCAAGACCATGTAGTTCTTGGACAGTTATGGAAATGTGTCAAGAAAAAGTAGAAACAACCGAGAGAAAAAGGAGGAGGACGAGAAGCAACTGAGGGGATAGATAGTCGAACAGAACTAACAGTTTGGAGCAGCAGAGGAATAGATAAAAAGGAGAGATCATGAAGAAGGATTGATATAGAGGGAGTCTAGAGCACAGAGGAGCTTGAGTAGAGGGTGGAACAATTACAGGAAGACTAGAGCAAGGATCGGTCTAAGATCTGGAGCACTTTGTCATGGTATTTTATGTATTCACCCATGGCTTCATGCCAAAGATGTATTGTAATGGATATTATGTTGAATTAACATAAATGAATACTTGGACCTGTTACATTGTAGCATCCATGTGTAAAGTCATGATTGATATGCCTACTCAAAATTTTTTAAATGTCAAAGGTCTTTCCTCATATGAAGCTCATCTCTATAATGATATAATGTTATGATGAATGTATGCTTTAATTTGTACATAGAGTGAAGGTTGTGACATCCTTGAGACTCTTATGAACCCTTCTTAGTTCTTGGCAAGACATGCCTTACGTGAGAATCCTTGCCCCTTGGGGTTAGGTGAAAAAGCCGGTGTTGTCTTAGACTACAATAGTCCCTTCTTGGCCCCTTGTGCCCAGCCCCAGGGTCTTTCCCTGTTGTAATTTTTGTGCCAACAAATGGTTTCATTGTCGAGGCATGAAATCTTAAGAATCGATTTGGAATATCATGTAAATGATATTTAAGAAGGAGATTCGAGATTGGTGGGATAACATAGTAGATCGATTTATATCAGAGTAGGCTACTTGTCGAAGCCAGCCTAATGCTAGAGTGAGTGAAGAAATTGTGTACTCAGATTCTGCAAGTGATTATTACGAGATCTTTTGGTGTAAGTTTTTGAAAGTCTTCAATAACTGGTTGAGGAGGCTGAAAGTAAAGAGTCAACTAGGAGTTACACTAGCTCGTCACAACTAGGTTTCTGTAGACCTCGCAACATTACAAAACTTGGATAGTGAGCTGATGACAGAAATAAAATTTTGGGTACAAAGTACCGTAGAAGGGTACGTATTCAAACTTGCTGCAAAAATATATGAGTCTTTCTCATAGGCAAGCGCAGTGTTTAGATCAAGGTTAAGAGGGAAACTAGTGAACTAAGTGCCTTTCTGGATTAAGATGTTGATGGTGGAAGAAGGGTTGTTCTTTTTAGCCAGAGCAACTATGGTAGC
The DNA here is from genome assembly GCA_000404065.3 of Pinus taeda. Lineage (NCBI taxonomy): Eukaryota > Viridiplantae > Streptophyta > Pinopsida > Pinales > Pinaceae > Pinus > Pinus taeda. The sequence continues at coordinate 8,604 of APFE031452729.1, forward strand.
ATAAAACCCTAGTACTAGGGGAAGGGCCTAAGGTGAGAATGCTACCATTTTGGAAAATGTAGGTTCTCTTGAAGGAATGGACATAGAAGGATTATAGAGAGATAGAGATATTAGGGTGTAGAGGAGAGCGCTACTAGAAGAAATGTGGTAGGAGAGAGTAGTACAAGCGCTGAAGAAAAGATGTATGCGACCCCACCAAGTAGGAGAAGTGTTAGGGAAGACAAAAGAAGGAAATAATATGGAGAAATATGTAGAACAAAGAAGGGATGTCAACTGGGCAGATAGTAGCTAGGAGAGTGACAATGATTCTCCCTTACGGGTTGTCAAGAAGATGTTAGAAGGAAGCTCTCACCACAACTAAGAGAAAGAGACAAAAGGTGAAATGTGTGATGTGATGAGAATATTGTTCGCCGAAGATGATACGTCAACTACAGTTCAGTAGCAGAACCCCCAAACCGCAGGTAGTGTTTTCCCCCACCTTCCTTTGGTGCTTTACAAAATGCCTGATAAAATTGTTAAAAATTGGTGAAAGTAATACGAGTACACAATGTGCATGAAAAATGAAAAGAAAGTTGTAATACATATAATAGTAGTGTTACTAAGCTTGGGTTAAAAGGATCTTAACAACCCAAAAACCAAGGATTTGTGCTCCTCGCACACACTCGAATTAACATGGTAGGGTCCTTTACTAGATATCCCAATTTTGTTGGTAGAGGGAATGAAGAAGTAGAACAGCATTGTTATCGGTGTGAAGAGATATGGATAGCACACTAAACACCACATAATGTAAATTCAATCAAGTTCCATACCATATTAAGAGAAAGATTTTTAAGATGGTTTATCAAATGGGCATAACATAACCAAAATCCTTCACTAGATGATATTAAGATAGGCTTCGTTCAAGAGTTTAAGGTACTGCAAACAGTCTAGCTGGGATTGTCTGAACTATGGGAGATCAAGAAAAGAGAGGGAGAGACTGCTTGGGAATTGATGCAAAGGTTTAAGTATGCTATTTGCAAGCTAAGCTATACCATAGCACCAAATCACCAAAGAGATTGGTTCACCAAAGCACTGCTAGCCCTTACAAGAACACTATTGAACCCACAAAAGATTGGAACTCTTCATGATGTTTTATAGCAAGTTTCATGCATAGAATCTATGGTGGGATACCCACATGAGTATTGAGGAGCAATGGGATCACAAGACCCATTGGTCATGGGCCTCCAAAATCAAATCTTTTGTCTAACAAAGAAATTAATGGACCTACAACCAATACGACCAGTAAGACCAAATGTATGGTGTACACACTACCTAGTGGAAGGCTATGCTTCCAAGGAATGCCCGAGGCTGAGAGGTAAAAAGAGTTCAAGCAGAATTGTAGGATCATTAGGGGCCCCACCAACAAGAGGTGTTGTGGTAGTGGGAGTGCAAGGGTCTTTCCCTGGATGAAACACGCAAGACTAATATGAAGTTTGTAGGAACTATGGACATTTTATGTGGGTATGTCCAATAATAAAAATGTATTCCAAAGTACCTAACAAAAATTATTGTGAGTTCTTCACATCCACAATGCACCACACTGACCAATGCCGAGCATTAGACATCCTAGTAGAGAGGCTAGATAGATCCACCTTCAGAATCAATGAATTTGGTCATGGCGGATGAGGAGGAGGTATGAGAGGAGCAAGAAAATGGGGAAGAGGACCTGTAAGGTGTTACAACTATGATCAAGAGGGACATGTAACTAGAGACTGTCTGCTCCTAAGAAGGGCTTGGTGCTCACAATGTAGGGTCAATGTGCATGCCACCAAATATTTTCCGGAGCTAACCGCAAAATGGGAAGAAAGAACCAGACAGAGAGGGACTCAATTGATCAATGTAGAACCACCTAATTGTTGAATCACTTCTAGTAACTAATATAACTATAGTTACTAGAGGGGGTAAGAAGATAGGGGATGATAGAGGTATCGTAGACCAAACTCTAATTGTTCAGGTAGCATCACCAAAATGGTCATACAACCCAACCCAAAAAAAGCAATACTATTAGGAAGTGGCCAAGTTATTTGATGGGTTAGTAGACATAAAAGGAGATAAGAAACAAGAATCACACATAGCAAGTAACCCCCAACCAATCGAAGAATGGTTGCAGTTGTTTTTACATATTGTTGATAACAAACAAATGTTAAATGAGTTGCACAGGAGTCTGAGAGCAGTATTTCCAGAAGACGAAGAAAAGGGGGAAACCATATTAGAAAACCTACCGGAAAGACATTCACGAAGGGTGAGACGAAAAAAGAGAACCAGTAGATAATTCTAGATTGATACTCAAGTTGCAAGATTCTAGATTAAGGACACAATACTAGATTTGGGGTCAGATGTAAACATTCCACCTAGAAAAACATGGGAAGCATTGGGGAAGCTGCAACTTAAATATTTTCCAATACAATTGTGGATAGAAAATCAATATTGCATCTTGTCCATTAGAAGGTTGGAAGATGTAGAAGTGGATGTAGTGGGAGTGAAGAATTATACTGAAATTAGAATTAACTGATATAATGGGTGATAAGGACCCATACCCAGCATTTCTTGGTATCAACTGGGCATACGAGAACTATGTTATCATTGACCTAAAGAAAGAGTTGATGATGTTTGAAGTAGAAGGAATGTGGGTAATACAACTATTAGATCCATATCAATGATCAAGGTTCATGTAACCTGTGGATCACCGAGAGGAGTCGGGAATGCTAGATCAGATGTATAGGATAATGGTAAGAAAAGTGAAGACTACATAAATCCCATGGCAGGAGGATCAGTCAACTAGAGGAGCATACAAAGCTCAGAAGCTAGTTCAAAATCCTCTTGGGATGCATGGAAACAAGGGGGATATGAGATTGATACCAGACATTGTGCCAATATATGCATGATAAACTGGATTGGAGCAGAGGTAAGCAATTATCCTACATTCCACAGTATTGAATCAGTAGACACTTTTTTAAATAAGGTAGACATGAACATAATAGCAGATCACAAAGTCCCACTATTAGATATTGTGTTACACACTACACCATCAAAGTGGTGGAAAGTGCATCACAACACATTGCATGAATGAGAGACTATCAAGCGAGACATGAGAGAGAGGCTTAGTCAATAAGAAGGCTGACTACATGACAAGGTGAAGTATAGAGGAAAATAAAATCCTAGAAAACATTTAGAGGACTTTAGAGAGAAATGGGAAAGAGAGAAAGTACCAAAGGAACTTTGGGTGCATTTATTCATACACATCTTAGGTACAATCCTGCAGGCATGGTATATATAGGAGGAAATTCATAGAAATACAATGGATTTGGATATCATGGCTAGCCAATTCAACCACAATTTCTCATTCAAAGATAATGATCAATGCATGGCTAAAACCTTGTATGAAATTAAAAGGATCCTATTTACTCCAGGACATTTATGGGAAGCTTGCATTGATGAGAAATTCCTACAATATTTCTATCAAGCAAGGTATCTAGAATACATGTCTTGTAGCAAATTAGACATAGAGAGAGAGGAGGATGATCTAGAAGGACTCAAACATCTAACATTTCAAGAAATCGAAGGTGAACGAGTTATTCAAGAAAGCTCTTCAGGAGATGTTGCACACTCTCTCCTAATGAAACCGTGGAAGCATAACATCAGCTTAGAGAATAAACCCAAGATGGTATCCATCGAAGATTATTGGGATGAGAAGACAACTTGCGAGATCTTCGATATGCTATATGAATACAAAGACTTATTTCTAGCCTCGGTAGCTGAACTAAAAGGGATAAAGGGGGACATAGGAGAAATGAAAATTTTGTTGAAACCAAATGTCCACCTAGTGAAACACAAATCATACAGGTTCAACCCAAGAGAGAAAGAGAAAGTCAAGACAAAGATTGACAAAATGTTAGAAGTTGGACTTATCTTCCCCATGGAAGAAGTAGACTAGATTAGCCCAATTGTAATAAAGAACAAGAAGGATACCATGAAAATCAGAGTCTATGTTGATTACAAATGCCTAAACAATTCTTTTGTACATGATCTATTCGCAATGTCATTTAATGATGAGGTTCTAGACAATGTTGTGGGGAATGATGCATATTATTTTACCGATGGATTTTCAAGTTATCATCAGGTCTGCATTGCAGAGGAAGATACAAGGAAAACAACATTCATGACAGAATGGGGGTCATATGCTTATCATGTAATGTCGTTCGGTCTGAAGAACTTGCCAGCATTTTTTCACGAATTTTCATAGCTAGCTTTAGAAATTATATTCACAGATTCTTAGAAGTGTACATGGATAGTTTGTTGAAGAAATAAACCAATATACTATGGATCATGTTTGAAAGGTGCAGGCAGTTACAAATCTCATTAAATCTTAAGAATGCATCTTTGCAGTTCCATTCAGAACACTACTAGGCCACATTGTTTGCAAAGATGGGGTGTGTGTATATCCCGCAAAGGTTTCGGAAATTGTGAATATGGAACTGCCAAAAAATGTAAAGAAACTATGAGTAGCACTAGGCCATACCAGATATTACCGTCGATTTATTTGAAATTATGCACCAATTATGACTTATGCAAAAACTATTGAAGAAGACAAAAGCTTTCATATGGACGGAGGCCTGCCTAGCAACACTGAACAAATTGAAATAAAAACTGGTAAGCACCCCAATTCTTGTATACCCATACTGGAATAAGAAGTTTCATGTACATATTGATGCATCAAGGATAGCATTAGGAGCAGTGTTGGCGCAATTTGGTGAGAGAAACATGGATCACCCAATTTACTTCAGCAGTAGGAAACTATCAACAACTGAGAAGAACTACACAACAATAAAGAGGGAACTATTGGAAATGATTTACTCCCTACAAAAATTCAGACACTATCTGTAGGGGGCACCATTCAAGTTCTTCACAAATCACTCAGCTTTAAAATACCTAGTGAACATGCTTGTGTTGGAGGGTATAATCTGTTGATGGTTACTATTGTTCCAATAATTCACCTTCAAAGTGGTCATCAAACTAGGAAGGTTAAATGTGGGACTGGAGCATCTATCAAGGTTAGAGTTAGGAGAAAATGAAGGACCATTAGATGACCAACTTCCAGATGTAGACTTGTTCTGAATAGAGGCCATCTAAACTAATTGGAGGAGATTGTTGTGATATTAACATCAAGATACTTCCCAAAGGGATAGATGTCAATGCAGAATTGACACTTAATATTGAGAGTGGGAGATTATTAGGTAATTTCTGGACACCTATATAAACTGGGCCTATATCAATTTCTATGACGCTGCCTCCTTCAACATGAAAGGCAGGAAGTACTATGGGAGTGCCATGTTGGGATTGCGGGAGGCCATGCCAGGGGAAAAGCTACCGCAAGAAAGATGCTACAAGCTTGATTGTGGTGGCCTACCATCCACAAGGATACTAAATAATAGACAAAGAGTTGTGATGTATGTGAGAGAGTCGGGAAGCCATCACATTGGGATGAACTACCCCTAAATCTAGTTCACACAGTACAAACCTTTGAGAAATGGGCAGTGGATTTCATAAGACCTATCACACCACCAACACGTCATTCACATGTCATATACATCAGAACTACTATAGAGTACCTTACTAGGTGGGCAGAAGAAGTGCCAGTCAAAGATTGTCTATCTGACACTACAACAAGATTCATATTTAAATGTATTATATCTAGATTTGGATGTCTAAAAATTTGAACCAGTGATCTGGGAATGCATTTCATTAATGAAATAATTGATTCTTTCTTGACGAACTTCATGGTACAGCATCACAAAAGCAGCCTGTACCACCAATAGGCCAATGGAACTGTTGAATCCTTTAACAAAATACTTGAGAGGGGTCTAACAAAAATTATGTCAGAAAATCGAGACGATTGGGACGAATGAGTACCAACAACACTATCGGCTTATAGAACAAAAATAAAGAGGACATACAAGCAAACACCATTCCAGCTGGTATATGGTAGAGAGGTAGTGGTACCAACAAAATTCATTGTCTCGAGCATTTTCATCTCATAGGCCACCAAAATGACAGATAATGTAGCATTAAGAGAGGGAATGGAAGAACTCATGGAGTTGGACGAATCGAGGCTTCTAGAAGAGATCCACCAATCAATTGAACAAAGGAGACATAAAGCTCGGCATGATAGACACATCGAAAACAAAACCTTCAAGATAGGGGATCATGTTCTAATGTATGACCGTAAGTTTCAAAAGTGTCCAGGAAAACTCCAAATGCATTGGTTGGGGTCGTTCATAGTTATGGAGATAAAATATTCTGGGGCTGTTAAGTTATCAGAACTGGATGGGATACTATTACCTGGATGGGCGAATGGTGAACACCTGAAGCCTTTCTACAAATCCATAATCGCATGACCAAATTGAAGGGGTCTTCAAAACAAGCCTACAAGTAGGTTTTAGTTAATAATACATAGCCTGTCTAAAATAAATGCATAGCGAGTCACATGAGTTAGCATCATATTTCTTTATAGTTCACATTTTATTTTTATATTTTTTCGTTTTGTTGTTCCAAAATTAAATAACACATGTCATTCTGGTTGTAGCAACCATGTCATGTCATGGCAACGCACTTCTGGTTTTAGGGGGGGGCAATAGTCACACATTCCTCGAGTATTTTTAGTCCTTCTATAGGTATTTTCCATAATAAGTAGGCAATAACACCTGTCAAACAAAGTTCTGTAAAATATTTTCCCATTAAGGAATAAATCAACTAATAATTACACACCATTATGGGAACTTTACTATCCATGCGACTCACTCTTTCCTTTCTAGTGCTACGTCATACCAGTCAGACTCAGGTCAGGAGATACTGACATAACACGATTAAGTAGCATAGGGAAAGTTTTCATACTAATTAGTTATCAAGTCCAGCCAAAAGCATCATGTCAATTTGTCTAATTTGCATGGAAATGAAGGAAGTTTCATAAGTTCAAACGTAGGTGATAGAAAAAAATCAAGTTTGCTTTGAGAACCAACAATAAAAGAGAGGTCGAGACTCCAAACCTACGATAATTGTGGTCTACCAGAGGCACACAAAGATGACAAAAACTATTATTTCATTCCCAAATGATTAGTTGGATGAGTGAATTACAACGATAGAGAATCTGTATGGAAAGTATGACAAAGCAACACTAGTGGATAATGATCTCTTGGATTGTTTCCAATTTCCATTATTGAAGAGGGAGGTATACATGGAAGATATGCCAAAGGGAGATGGCACAATAACAACCAAGATAAAAGAAGATTTCAAAGGCTTCTAGTGATCGGCGCTGATAAATATAAGGAGTCTACCTGTTTTCGGCACACAATTGGCAGTAATACAATGCACAAGGCTATTAGCTAGCAGGATGCATGGGGGATCGCTTTGGCTTGACAAAGAATATCCCATTCATGCTAAGGACATCCATCACTTAACAAGACTCTCTGCATGAGGAAATGCAATGGCTACAATGTTCCAAGGAGGAACAAAGAGAGCGAAGAAAGAAGGAGACACAAATTATTATGAGAAATACAAAACCAAGAGCGACGGCATAGGCATGAGAATTGATGTTATCAACAAATATTATCAGATTCACCTACTACATAATAGCAGGGAAAACAATGAGGTTCTTTTCTAGGAAAGAGTGTACCCTCGATGCAATTTTTTTGTGTAACACTATTGCAGAGGCGGGAGAATTAATCTTATCAACAAATATTATATTATATTCGCTTCCTACATATTAGCAGGGAAAACAATGAGGCACTTTGTCAGGAATGAGTGTACCGTAGACACAATTTTGGTTGCTGAACATTGCTGCCAAGGGGAGGTGCTAAACTAGTTAACCTTTGTACTGAATGAGTTATTTGAATCCTATGAGGACATCTAGAAAAGGAGCACGAATTTCATATTTGGCTACAGACTAATGACTCTGGCAATATGGAAAGGGTGACCTTCGAGAGGAAGAGAAATGGTACAAATCAAAGAGGAACATCCCATAACACTCAAATATGATCCCTATAAAGCTTCAGGGGACCCCAACAACAAAGAGATTATTGAGGCAACATTTGGAAAATGGTATGAGTTAATGCTGATAACAATCAAAACAACATAGAGAATACCTAAAGAACTACTCGACGAGTTTTCACAAGACATCTAGTTTGGGGTTACACATGGACAAGCATACATTAGGCTAAGATGCATCCACCCTAAAACATTTCAAATGAGGCAACAAAGATTTGTTCTGTTGGAAGCAGCATTCCATAGCGAGCTTGGTTCATGGCCAGGGGTTGCGTGTGAGATCACCGAAGGGAAATACAGGTATATGTTTGAAGTTATGAGACCACAAAAAGAAAAAAAAGAAGGAGCAGGAAGCGAAAAGTAGAGGATGACCTAGATCCAATGGCTCATCAGATAGAGCAGTGGATGTTGGCCATCAAGCAAAAAATTGCAAACTTCACTGAACCTTCAGGTGAGGTAATACAATCTGTGACTTTTCGAGGTTCCACTCTATTTAATCCAATAATAACCACTCCCTTAGCTGTATTGATTCCCACTATTGGCGCTCATGCACAATCAAGGCCAACAATCCCTAAGCCAAAGCAGAAAAGGGGAATTAAAAAGTCAACCCCCAAGAAGCCCAAGATAGCTGTTGTAGTCCCAATTTTCGACCTCATTGGCAAGGCTAGTCAATCCATACCTGCATCCCCAATTATTGAAGAAAATCCCCAAAACTCATCTGTAGTCTCACAAGGGTCGCAATATACATCCCTGAATATAGCTTCCACCTCCATGACTTTGTTCGAAAAAATGCCCCCCTGGTACACGTGTAGCCATAGAAGAGATAGAGGTGGACTCTACCTAGAAGTATTATGAGTCTCTTCAAGGCAATGGCACTCACACATCCTCACTAGTATCCCTACTTCTAGGGTCAGGCCCATTACTAGGAGATGAGCCAATGGTGTCAACTCCACAGTCAGTGGAAACTGAGCAGTACTAGACTGCAATTCCTATAAATTTTCTATTGATCCCAAACCCTACCATTATTCAACCTACACCTCAGTTCACCATGTCTTCATAGTAAGAAAAATCTCCCCCATCTCACTCCGACAACTCCATTGCCAGCGGCCTACCCATTCGTAGCAATTTTCAATATCCAAATACAATGCAGGAGAAAACCTTGAAACATTGGTCATTAATGCAGTTGCTTGGATTCATCCAACAAGCTGAACAGAGAGCGGAGAAACTACACGATGGCCTCATCCATGAACATGAACAGCAAAGAAGACGGTTGGAGGAGGTCATGAAAGAAACAAATTAGTTGAAACAAGCAAATAGTGATCTATAGAACCAAGTATATCAAGTTACAAATACATTTTGATCGTTGTTGCTGACCATATCAGGTATTGTCGTAAAATCTCCCAAGGATATTACCGCCTGCATGTTGGTTGATTGTTGCGACCATATCTAGGCAGCATGTTCAAGTCTAGCAGCCACAAATGCATACATGAAGAAAAAATTGGAGACAGTTAGATTGGCGTTGACGGATCCGACTGAGATACACACCTAGACAATACATGAGAAGATAAGTGCCATCGTCGCTGCAAAACAATCACTTGCCGAAGCGCTTGTTGATGGGTTTGAAATAATGGATAAATTACATGACTGGTCAACTAGCCTGGCCATAAAGAATCAACATATCTACCCCTTGTGAGAACGTCTCCAAGTATCACTTTTCGATAGAAAAAAATGCACAGATCCTATCAGACTACAAAATATTGATGAAGAAATCAACATACTTGAGGCCCAATAAAAATAGAGTGAGGAGGAATTTGTGAAAATGAAGAAGAAAATTAGGGACCTTAGACCTCTGGTATACCAACACGTCCTTGCCCTAAACTAAGTTTGTGAAAACATCCAAGATCAGTGGAACAAAATGCAGAGAAGTAGACCAATTCAGCTAACATCCAACACAACAAAGGAATTCATTAAATAGGTTGTCTCCATAGTAAGCACATGGAAAACAACATTGTGCAATACAACAAGTTCAGGAAAGAAAAAAAATTTATTCCTGATTTAGGGCCTTCATTTGGAGAAAGATTCCAGTAGAATATGGAAGAAGCAGATGAAACAATCTTCCATTAGAGGGAAGAATGGGAGCAACCACAAGAAAAAATATTTGCATACACAACAGAAGGACCCACAACACTGGAGATAGATTGACTCGGGGACAAGACAAAGAACTATGGCTGGGGATTTTTGGGGCCTTCATTTTTAATTTTGAATGTTTTGAAGGTATGAAGAGGGAAAAATAGGTGGCGAGAGAAAGAGTCAAGTTGCAATGAAGACATTTGAGAAAGGGAGCAAGACCATTTAGTTGTGGTAAAGTTGTCGCAAGATTTCAAAAACAAGAAGACACAATTGAATGAACAAGGAGGAGGACTAGAAGCAGCTGAAGGGATAGACAGCTGAATGGAACTGACAGTTCAGAGGAGCAAAGGAACAGATAAAAAGGAGAGAATAACATGAAGAAGGGGTTGATACTAGAGGGAGTCTGGAGTATAAGGGAGCCTGACTAGTGGATGCAAAATTTGCGGAAAGACCAAAGCGAGGCTCGGTTTAAGATCCTGAGCTCCTCTTCATGGTATTTGATGTATTTACCCACAACTTCATGTTTAATATGTATTGTAATGGATCTTCTATTGAATTAATATAAATGAATACTTGGACCAGTTACATTGTAGCATCTATGTGTAATGTCGTGATTGATATGCTTACTCAAAAGTTTCTGAATGTTGAAGGTATTTCCTCATATAAATGTGATCTATACAATGATATAATGTTATGATGAATGTATGATTTAATATGTAAATATAGTGATGGTTGTGATATCCTTGAGACTCTTCTAAACCCTTCTTAGTTCTTGTCATGGCACACCTTGGGTGAGACTCCTTTCCCCTTGGGGTAACTTGAAAATATCGGCATTGTCTTAGACTACAACTTTCCCTTGTTGGCTGCTTTTGCCTGAACCCAAGGTCTTTCCCTGATGTCATTTTTGTGCCAACAAATGACAAGACCATTGTTGGCACAAAAATGACATCAAGGAAAGACCTTGGGTTCAAACACAAGGGGCCAACAAGGAACCGATGTAGTCTAGGACAACGTTGCCATTTTCACATTACCCCAAGGGGCAATGAGTCTCACTTGAGGCCTACCGTGACCAGAACTAAGAAGGGTTCAAAAGAGTCTTAAGGATATCGTAACCATCACTCTATGTATAGATTAAAGCATACATTCATCATAACATTATATCGTTATAAAGATCACATTCATATGAGGAAAGACCTTCGACATTTAAAAACTTTTGAGTAGGTATATCAATCATGACATTACACACAGATGCTACAATGTAACTGGTTCAAATATTTATTTATATTAATTCAATAGAAGATCCATTACAATACACCTTTGGCATGAAGTTGTAGGTAAATACATAAAATACCATGACAGAGTGCTCCAGATCTCAGACCAAGCCCCACTTTGATCTTCCTACAACTATTACAGTTATTACGGCCTCTAGTCAGGGACCTCTATGCGCTAGACTCCATCTAGTATCAACCCCTTCTTCATGTTTTTCTCTCCTTTTTATATGTTTCTCCACTGCTTCAAATTGTCAGTTCCAATTATTTGTCTATCCCCTCGGATGCTTCTTGTCCTCCTCCTTGTTCACTCAGTTATTTATGCTTGTTCATGACACCTTTCCACAACTATCCCACAACTCCACTGTCTTGCTTCCTTTCCCAGCTGTATTCATCGCAACTTGATTGTTTCTCTCGCCACCTATTTTTCCATCTTTGTATCTTCAAAACTTTTAAAATTCAAAACAAAGGCCCCAGTACGCCTCGATCATAGTTATTTGAATCATCCCTAAGTCAATCTATCTCTAGTGTTTTGGGTCCTGTTGTTGTGTCTGCAGGTACTTCTTCTTGTGGTTTCCCCTATTCTTCTCTTTGAGGGATGACTACATCATTTGTTTCGTCTACACTTTGTTGGCATCCTTCTTAAAATGAAGGCACCAACACTTCCAAAGAGATGAAGCTCTTAGTTTTTGGCGTAACTCCAGTGGCTTAGGTCCATCTTTTGTGTTGGTATATCTTTTTAGTTCAAATTTCTTATTGGTTCCTTACATTTCATTAGAAAATAACCCATCAAAATCTTGTGCTTGCAACCTCTGTCTCATCTCTTCCATGGGAGCATGAATGGAAGGATATACAATCACAGTTCAAAAATATTTTGTTTATGATTTCTTGGAAGAAGTGTATGTTATTCATCTTGTTTTTCATGTTCTTACTATATCTTAGATCATAGTTTTCAGCATAGATTACATGGAATTTAAATTCAACTCATATTTTCCACTATAGTTATTTCATTTTGTCTATGATAAAAGGTTATATGCATGTGATGTTGCAGGGTTGTTTGGATCTGTAGGAAAGGGACCTTTCACCACCACCATCTTGAACTTTCTCACCCTCTATAGTATTCAGATATATCTTCTAACAAGGTATCGTACATGCCAAATGAAGATCATATGACCAAGCTACAACCTCAGGAAGTTGACTACCCAGGCTAACCAACAATGCCCATAAACATTTGGTGTTCCATCTCCTAGGATTAGGTTTTTGTTGTTTAGGGTTTCTTCTTGTTGTTAAATAATAAAAAGGCCCTTAAGGCTCATTGTAATACAATTCAGAGGCATGTAGCCACCACATCTCTTCTCAGATATAAGCTACCTCGCTCGAGCTAGTTTATTTCCATTCTACTTGTAAGCATCGTTTAGTTTTTTGAAATTAATGAAATGAAGATTTATTTCTTCTACATATTTTTTTTTGTTTATATTTATATTTTATTCTGTTCATGCATAATTCCTGATCAATGGTATCAAAGAAGTTTTCTCCTTCTCATTTTTTTTTCATGTCCCCAATAAGGTCAGGGTATAAGGAGTTAGGGCTTGAACTCGTTGAACCTTTGCAAGACCAACCTCAAAAATCCCAATGGTCTCCCATGGTGAAAGAAAATAAATACGAAGGAGCATGAGATACTTTCAAAATATTGGTTGAGGAAACCCTCGAGCAACAGACGAACACGATGACGGATAAATTTTCCTAGATCCTTCCGCGGCTACCAACAGGCGATGCATCTTCATCTAGCAACCACTTTGGAGGTGAGACTCCCTTTAAGGTACAAGTTAACTCATAAATTCCCATATTTGAAGGCCAAATAGATGTAGATGTCGTAGATAGATGGTTAAATCTGTTGGAAGGATATTTTCAATTCATGAATTTTCCAATAGGGAAAAGATTACTTTTGCACTCCTCAAAGTCACCCCCCAAGTCAAGGACCGGTTGGAAACTTATTGTGAATATAAGGACAAGAGGAAACCCTCATTGTTTTCAGTCGCACCCACTTCAAATTCTTTTTGAGGCACCATCCAAGAACAATATTACCCTCTTGATATCTATGAAGATAAATTCATAAAGTGGAACATGCTGTGATAGGGAAGGGGCCAAGACATGTTAGAGTTCACAAATACTTTTCATACCCTTCGCACGAAGTTGGGTATCAAGGATTTTGGACATAATTTTGTACTCAAGTACAACAAGTGTCTACACAAGTACATCCAAGATGAGATGGATTTCTTTCACATCTCCTTGCTTGGTGCCACCTATTGATACGTTGTCAAGATTGAGAAAAAAAATAAATAGAAGAAGCGAGAATTTGGATCTGTGAATCTGAAGAAATGGAAAGGCACCGCCAAATCGTAAAAGAAAGCACAAAGCCAAGCTAGGGTGACCTAGGACAACCTACCAAAGTCGCAAGCATAGAAAAACACCAGGAAGATAAAGAAGGACATAGGGAAATGGTGTGAGTTCCATAAGAGCCCCACTCATAATACAAGTGAGTGTCAAGCCAAGCAGACACTGATGGCTGAGATGAAGGCTTCCAAATGAGATGCATGTTCCAACTCTGAGTCAAAATATGACAAGGGCAATGATAAAGCAAAGAATATTATTGATGAAGAGCCCAATATCACCATTGCCACAATCAAGATCCATAATGTTGAGCTTGAAGATCCTGAGCAGGGAGAGTAGGTCTTCCACTTACAGATGTGGGTGAATGGTTCTCTATTCCAGTTCATTGTTGACAGCGGAAGCAAAAAGAACCTCATTTCATGAGAGGTTGTAAAGTGGTTGGTCATACCAACCACACCTGATCCACAGTTGTACACCATCGGGTGGCTTCACTAGGGATGAGATCTCTGCGTCAACCATTAGTGTCGCCTTCCCTACAAAATTGGGCTCATCATAGATGAGCTATTGTGTGATGTTTCTCCACTTGAAATTTGTGATGTATTATTAGGCCAACCATACTTGTAGAAGTATCATATTTTGTATGACTCTACACCTCACAATATTATTATTTTTTTGGGAAATAAGTTATACAGGATACCAAATGTAGCACTGCCTACCGCCATCCCTTTGACATATACAAAGAAATGTAATAAGATCATTTCCCAGACTAGGAAATTTTTCTTCCTTATGATTCTCCCTCAGCGAAATAATAAGACTATGGCTACACCCAACTCCTCCAAACAGGGCTCATCCACATGGTAGCAACAGATGGACAAGGTCGTGGAGTAGCACAGGGACATCTTCACCTCACGCACATGGGTACCTTTGCACTATCAAGTCAAACAATCCATTAATATGACCCCGAGCGTGCCACTACCCAATGGATCGATCTATCGACACTCTGTTCTATAGAACAATTAAATTTAGCGGGATATTTAGGAGTTGTTGTAGAAATTACACATCAGGCCAAGTTCATCACCCTCTGGGAGTCTGATCGTGTTGGTACAAAAGAAAGACAACACTTGGAAACTATGTATTTACTATCGAGTGATGAATAAGATCACTATCCTGAATAGGTATCCAATCCCATGGATTGATGATCATCTAGACCATCTCAAGGGGACCAAATAGTTTAGCAAGATTGATTGAAGTCTAGTTATCACCAAGTTCCAATCGAACCCTCTAATGTGTGGAAGACTTCCTTCAAATCCAAGCAGGGCCTTTCAAATGTCTGGTCATGCCTCTTAGGTTAACAAATCCCCCAACCTTCATGAGGCTAATGGACAACATCTTGTGGCCCTTCACCAACTCATTCGTGTTAGTGTATTTGGATGACATCTTGATCTTCAGCCAGATTTGGGAAGAGCACCAACACCATATTCGGTAGGTCCTCCAAACCCTGTGACAACACATGTTTTGTGCCAATTTGGTGAAATGCATTTTTTTATTGCCTAAGTTCAATATATGGGGTACATCATTGATGAGGGGGCGTTCATGTGGACCCTGGAAAGATACAAGCTATTTGAGATTGGCTAGCCCCAACCCCTCTAACAAAGGTATGCAGCTTTCGTGGTCTTGTCAATTTCTACTGTAGACTCATGTTCAATTTCTCTCATCTCTCTTGGCCTTTCAGTGAATTCACCAAGGCCAAAGCGAAATCAAATTTCTTCTAGTTTGAATCCCAATAGAAGGCATTTTTTGTGTTAAAGGATTGCATCTTCTTTGCACTAGCACTCACATTACTAGACCCGCAACCATAGTTTGAGATTGAGACAGATGCCTCTGACTATTCTCTTAGGGTAGTTCTTACTTAGCAGAGCCATTTTGTGGCATATCATAGTGAGAGAATTTTAGACACAGTACGAAAGTATTCCACCTATGACGAAGAGATATATTCCATTGTGTAGGCCTACCGACAATGGAAGCATTACATTATGGGGAAGGAAACGATCATCCACACGGACCACCAACCCCTACAGTTCATATAGACACAAAGAAAGTTCCATAACAGCCCCCATCATAAATGCTCAACATACCTACAACAGTTCCATTTGGACCTCAAGTACAAGAGTGGAAACACAAATAATGTTATAGATTACCTCAGCGTACTGCTGGTCATAACACTAACCACTATGCTTGACTCTTGTAGACATGAGAATTCACAATGGCCACATCTTTATGAGAGTGATCTAGAATTCGACACTACATAATAGATGGTCCTGGAAGGTAAGAAAGTTCCAGACTTTCAACTCTAGGAGACACTATTATGCCACTTGGGACACCTTTGTGTTCCTTCAAGTGAAGGTGCGAAGAATATTTGGGAGGCACACTGCAGTCAGGTTGCTTGACATTTTGATGTATAGAAGACAATGGAAGTGTTGTATAAGAGTTTTTATTGAATGAACCTTCAACAAGATGTTGGGAAGTACATCACATCCTACACTTCCTATGCCATTGTCAAACCTACAATCAAGAAGCAAGGCCTAGATGCTCCCCTACCTACTCCTGGCCAACCCTAGGAATCCATCTCCATGGATTACATGTCGAGCCTTCCTTCTACCAAGCATGGAAATGATTGTGTTTTCATGGTCATCAACAAATTATCTAAAATGGCCATTACGATGGCATGTATGAAGAATATCATAGGAGAAGCCATTGTTAAACTCTTCTTTGATCGAGTATGGGTACACTTTGGGATCCCACAATCCATTATATTATATCGAGACAACGGGTTCGTAAGTGCATTCTGGTGAAGCCTCTTTTTGTTGTTGGATACCAAGCTCACTAAGTCCACGACCTTCCACCCCCAAACTAATGCTCAAATATGGGTCATCAATAGAATGCCCGCGCACATCTTGGACATGTACAACTCAAATCACTCATGCATATGGGATGAGATACTTCCCTATGTCTAGCACAACTACAATAGAGCTCTCCACAACTCAATTGGCCACATCCCCTTTTAGGTGGGATTGGGATTCCAATCACTATGTCCCATTGAAGTTTCCATACCAAGAATATTCGGCTCATGTCGAGTTTGAAGGTGACAGGGCTAACAACTTAATTGCGCACATTCATCACATCCGCCCGAAGGTCCATGAAATATTGGACAAAGCAAATCTTAACTATAAACAATGTCATGATCAACATTGGGCATCACATAAGTTCTAGGTTGGCGACAAAGTTTGATTACATTTGTAGAAAGAGTGCCTTTGGACCCCACCACAAGATTCACCTGATTTGACATGGGCCTTACACCATCACTAAAGGTACAAGGGAAAATGATTTCAAGCTCAGAATTCCACCAATCCTTAGTTTCCACCTAGTATTCAATGTGGACCGGTTGCGGCCATACTTTCCTCCATTGTTGGACACTTCATACATTGTTGAGTAGCTGACACCAACAAATCTCAAACCAATCTTCATTGAACAGAACAAAACTGATAGGATCATGGACAAGAAAATCAAGAAAACTCTTTAACAAAGGATCTAGCTATATCGAGTTATCAAAGCAAGCCAACACAATCACGAGGGAAAGTGGCTCACCAAGGACCACGTTCCACAAAATGTTCCTTGCCTCATAGAGCATTTTCACGCAATGGGGACTAATGCTTCCTAAGGGAAGACGACTAATCTAGGTTGATATTGGTGGCCACCTGCCTATTCCACCTAGACCTCCAATTGGTTTCATCAATTTCCTTGATTATAGCACAACTTACTATTTTTAGCACCATTTCGGGTACTGAACTTCTGGAGCTATTTTGACCCCACTAAATGGAGTATTTTAGGTTTGCAGTAGGATGGTATCAATAGGAAGTGGTGTCTTATACCCAAAAACAAAATTTCTTTTTTTACATATAGAGTTTACCAATATATATATATATATGTGTGTGTGTGTGTGTGTGTGTGTGTGTATATTCACTACAATGTTGATATTCACAGTTGATATTCATACATTTCGTTTTCCCCTAAGTACACCCACATAATGACTAACATTTAAGACCTGCAAAGAATCTGGTCTCGTCATTTTAATTCCATTCGATTGGTTGGATAAGGCCATGTTGGTTTCCACGTAGAGTTCTTTTATATGACTTGACCTGTTGGTGGTTGGCATGAATCCCATCCATTGATACATGTAGTTCCTACAGGTGTACCTAGATTGACGGTGTGTAATATTTTATTCTTTATTAACATTGATTTGGGTGACTAGATGGTATTGAATGTACATTGATTGTCTTTCCCACTACTGTATGTGGCATGGGCATGATCCAACGGCTGTAATGGAGGCTTGCCGACTTACACTACCCTTGGCGTCGACAGGTAGTCCCATTCTCTCATGGAAGGGTTTGGAAAATCGCTCTGCCTCCTGTCTCAGCCATGGGCTTTGGCAGTCTCTATTCCAAGGTTTGATTGCTGAGGAAAGGGCGTGCGAGGCTTTGAAACTAATCCCTGCTACTAAATTTTACTACCAGGTAACCGCATGGCGGATTTCTTTTCTATACCGCCCACATTTTCCACTTATAGATTAATTTGTTTGGTAGATAACTTAGCTATGTTTTAGCTTCGGATATCCACATAGTTCTTTAAAGATATGGCTCCTTGCTCGTAGGTTTAATTCGGCCATAAATCCTAGTTTCAGATGGCACTGGATGGTGAGGCACCAGTCTCAAACTGATATGCCTTTTGGGTTTCTGCCGGTATGGGAAATTTTCCACTCGTTATTGGTTATTTCTCTTTTTCTGAAGGTTGGGCTAAGGTCTACAGAACCTTACGCCAAGGTTCGGTTCCTATAGCTCACATGGGCTCACTATTTGGTGACCCAGTTTAGGTCCCAGTGGCCATTCCCGTTAAGGGTTTCTGTTATATCGAAACTTAAGTGATATGAGGCTTTTCAATTCGTTGTTTGTTTTATTGAGCTACTTCAGCTGTACATGTCAGTTATCTTCTAATTTTTATCAGGTCCTCTTTATGAATTTAGGCGACTTCTTGACTTATTTCATATCTCGAGCTTTTGTAAAAATACCCAGAATGTCTGTCTATTTTATTCGTTCCCCACTTCGAGACTATGCATGGTAGTTTTCTTTTTGATGGAACAAGAATATATCATGATTCTTTTCTTTCAATGGTTTTTCACTCGGGTTTATGTTACCTAGCCATTCAACACTGTCACAATTTAATGAGATTCATTAACTCTGTCTCCAATAATGCTATGGTTTAGTTCTCAATTTACGCTATCAACTGAAATTATCTACCTTGTTGTTTAGCAATGTTATTTATTTCATTCTTAGTTTAATTCAAAGTCTATTATATTGGTTGTTGTTTAGCTTCTTGAAGGTTTACCTCCGAGTTGAGGCTCGGGTTTCATCTCTTGTGCTAAGAGTGGAATCACCTTCCCCTAACAGCTATAATTCCATTTCTTTATGTTGACTCTATATGGCTGCCTGTCAAACCCGTGACCCCTATCTTAAGATCCCAACAACCCTCTTAATTCTACTTTTCCATGTAAGGGTTCTTGAAGGAAAGATTCACAGGACTAAAACCTCACCTGTTCCTAGCATTGTGAGGTTTCCTCTCTAAATGGTGGTTTCCACTCAAGGTTTGAGATATTCTTTTAAGAAATTAATGGATGCTTGTACTTCCATCCTTGTTTCACGGCATTGGGTTTTGTTTAGTTTCATGCTTCACAGTCCTCTGTTAATTATATACAGAATTCTTGAATAATTCCATTTTTTAATTTATATGTGTCAGAGGCGTCAACAATTTTACTTTTCCAATAAATCCCTCGCTATATAGCACACCGATATTTGTGCCTAGTCTAGCTATGGTATACATCTATAGTTGTTCAATAACACCAAAGATAATTGCTCACCTACCTAGAGGGTTTCAGATGTTACTGCTACTACTCTCCTTCTTCCTTTTAAAAGTATTAAATAGTAGGAGAAATTATGTTCCATTTGTTTCCTTTCCTCCCATTTAACACAAAACATTGTAACACTCGTAAGCTCTTGGTTTACTTACAGTGAAGTTAATCTAATACAATACGTTTATTCTACCCAAATTACTTGCAGAATTGTTTAAAAGTGTTCTTCCACTTACCTACACAGCTTTAACTTACAAGTGCTCCAGAAGCTAGGCCTTCACTATTTCTCCCGCTTCCAATCTGCCACCCAACCTTGAGATTCGTCTTTCGAGACCAAAATCTCCCCCTAGCTCTTGCCGGACCACTATCCTCAGCAAGTCGCTGGCACTTTCGTGCTTGGCTATCTGGTCATCACCAAATTTAGCCTTTTTCCTTTTCTCTCTCTCTCTCCTACCTGTCACCACAGTGCAGTGCTCCCTAACTCTCTTTTCCTCTGGAAAAACTTTCCAGTTAGGAAACAGTTTAGGTTTCTTGGGAAAGCAACAACTACCTTCCTGAGAGATTTCCAGCTCTTAAAGAAACATTTTTTTTTAAATAGAAAATATTATTAAATCCAAACAGTTAATAATAATCAATTCATTTTACCATTTACCACATTAAAGTCAAATATTTACATTTATCCTGGGACATCACATTCCCCCCCCCCCCCCCTAAAATTAGACAAAGTCCTGATGTCTTCCGGCCATGAACAACCCTAGATAAGCCCTTTTCATGAGCTCTTCATCATCCCAGGTAGCCTCATTAGGCCTGAAGTGCTGCCACTGCACTTTAACTTGGGTAATAGCTCGCTTCCACAGGAGTACTTCTCTTCGGTCAAGGATGTTCAACGGTTCGAACAAGATTCCTCCTTCCAATTCGACCTGCAACATGAAACATCCTAAGTCAATTTTTATTTTAAAAGGAAACATTTGGACTGATTAATTGGAGACAACTTCTCACGTATATATCCTACCATCTGATTATATGTTTGGGATCATAAATGTATTTCTTTAACAAGGAAACATGGAAAACATTGTGGACCCGTATGTGGCTTGGCAGAGTGAGCTGGTAGGCTACCAGCCCAACTCTTGCTAAGACTTGAAAGGGTCCACAAAATTGGGGTACCAACTTAGCACACCCGCTCCACTGTAAAGTGGTCCTTTTTGCTCGAATCCTCACATATACATGATCACCAACTTCATATTCCTTAAGCTTCCTTTCCCAGTCCACAAAACTCTTTTTCCTATCCTAATATGCCTTCAAATTGACTCGCACTTTCTTAACCATTTCCTCCATTTCCTTAAGCATGTCAGGACCAAACATCAATCTATCTTTCGGCCCACCCCAACTTGAGGGTGTGCGACACTTCCCCCATACAACACTTCGAATGGGCTCATTTGCAATGATGTATGATAACCATTATTATATGCAAACTCAGCTACGTGCAAATAATCTTCCCACTTGGTTGGTTGCTGCATTACATATGCCTGTAACATGTCTTCCACCACCTAGTTCACCCGTTCCGTTTTTCTGTCAGTCTGAGGGTGATAAGCTGTACTGAAATTCAACTATGTTCCTAATTCCCCAAACAATGTTCTCCAAAAGGTTGAGGTAAATTTTACGTCATAGTCTGAAATTATTATTTTGGGTAACCCATGTAGATTAAATATATTCTCCATAAAGATATGGGAAATTTGCACAGCTCTATAGGTCAATTGCACATGTATAAAATGTGTCGATTTACTTATTTTTTCCACCACCACCACGATGGAATCATTATTTTTCTTTGTTTTGGGCAAACCCGTTATGAAATCCATGGAGATGGTCTCCCACTTCCATTCCAGAATGGGTAACAGTTGTAGTAACCCCACAGGATGTTGATTCTTTGCCTTAATTTGTTGGCACTCCAAACAATGTGCTAGGTATTCAACCACATCTCTTTTCATACCTAGCCAATAATACTCCTTTCAGAGTGAGGTGATCATTTTCTGATGTCTTGGGTGACCAACATAATGAATTTTATGAAATTCATCCAACATCAAGTCTTTAATGCTGTTTTAATTAGGTACATACAACCTTTTCTTGTAACACAACATTCCAGTAACATTTACTGAATAACCTTGCTGATTTTCTTGGTTGGTTGACTGTTGTACTTGCTATTTTATTTGATGATATATAGTATCTTGTTCTACTACTTTTTTAATAATCTCTTCGAGCAGACTTTTCTATTCGCTACAGGAAATTTCATATAGACATTGTAATTTCCAACTTAGAGCATCCGCCACCCGATTCTCTTTCCCTTTCAAATGCTTGATCTCAAAATCAAAAATGCCTAGAAAATCCACCCATATTGCTTGCCTGGCATTTAGGGTGGGCAGGCTAAAATAATTGGTTAGACTGTGGTGCTTGGTTAATAGTAAAAATTTCCTACCCAAAAGGTAATGTCACCACATTTTCAAGGCATGAACAACAACTACCTATTCTAGATCATAAGCAGAATATCTATGCCTCATGTTCTTTCAGTTTCCTAGACTCGTAAGCGATTACCTTCCCTTCTTTCATGAACATGCCCCCTACACCCTCTTTTCTCACGTCTATGCAAACCACATATTCCTTGTTGGGATTATCTATGTTCAGAATGGGTGCGGTGGTGAGAATATGCTTAAGCTGCTCAAAACTTTTTTGGCATTCTGGGGTGCATCTAAAAGATCTTCCTTTTTTCTATAAGGAAGTGATAGGGTATGCTACTCTAGAGAATCCTTCTACAAATCATCTGTAATATCCAAATAATCCCATGAAGGATCGGATGTCTGCCACATCCCTTGGTACAAGCCACTCCATTATGGTCTTTATCTTTTCGGGGTCCACTGCAATCCCTTCTTTCGTGATTATATGCCCCAAATACTGTATTTCCTCCTTAAGGAACTCGTACTTGCTGAAATTCGCATATAATTGGTGTTCTCGGAGGGCTTGCAACACCAGCTTAAGGTGCTCCTTGTGTTCCTCCATGGTGCGAGAATATATCAGTATATCATCAATAAAGATCAGCACAAATCAATCCAAATATTGATGAAATATGTTGTTCATTAAGCACATAAAGGTTGCAGGGGCGCTAGTTAACCCAAAGTGTAGCACCACAAACTCGTAATCTCCATACCTTGTTCTAAAAGCAGTCTTGGCTATGTCCTCCTCCTTAATCCTGATTTGATGATAACCCGATTGCAAATCGATCTCGGAAAATATTGTTGCTCCCTTTACTTGATCAAAAAGTTCATCGATCTGGGGTAAAGGATACTTGTTTTTGATGCTCAATTTATTCAATTGTCGATAATCTATACACATACGAAGAGTCCCCTCCTTTTTCTTCACAAACAATACGAGAGCTCCCCAGGGAGACACGCTGGGGTGAATGTAGTTTTTTTTCATCATTTCCTGCAACTACATCTTTAACTCTGTCAACTTGGGTGTACTCATTCTCTAAGGTGCTTGAGATATCGGGGCTGCCCCTGGAACCAATTCGATAGTAAAATCTATATCTCTTTTAGGGGGCAGTCCGGGAATCTGCTCCAGAAACACATCAACAAATTCTTGTATCACAGGGATGTTGTTTAATGTGGCTATTTTATCTTTCGAGTTAGCACAACCTACTTGGATGGCATAAATCTGACACCCCTTCCTCATGCATTTTGTTAACTGAGAAGCAATTATTGGTCGAATCTGCATAGGTTTCTTAATCCCTTGCATTTCTTGCCTCACTCCAAGTTCATCCCTGTAGTAGATAGTCTTGGTTTTACAGCTGACAAGGGACCAATGTTTTTCTAACCAATCCACACCAATTAGAATGTCATATGAACCAAGGGGAAGCACATTTAAATCTTTTAGCACTGGCTAACCTACTATCTTTAAAGGGCAGTGATTGACTTTTGCAAGCACTCGTCTCTTGGCCCCTATAGACAGTTGTACTAGCCAAGGATTCTTGAATTTAACATGTTGCAGTTTACAATGCTCTACAACCTTAGGACTAATATAACTTAATGTGGCTCCAGGGTCAATTAAAATAGTCACAGTAAGGTATGAAATTTTACCTTTGAATTCCACCATGGTCGGCTAGTACTCCACTTAACAATCTTCTGGGGCAGCATTAATCCTTGGCAGATTGTGTCCTACATCACCGACGGTCGATTCTTCATGGATATGGGTAATCTATTTGGTTCCCTTACCCTGAGGGAAGTTTTTGACGTAGTGAGTTCCACTGCATCCCCAACACTGCACAGGGGGCCTTTCTGTCCCTTCACCGTCAAATTTTCCAGGTGGTTCACTGATCCTTGACTCATTAGTTGGCTTTGACCTGAGGGGGCTTTTCTATAGATTTTTACCATTTTTCCCTTTGGAAAGGCCCTTACTACCTCCACCTCGATTCCCTCTATTATTCCCAGCCAATTTGTTGTTTCTCTTGTCAGTCCATCTTTTACCTGGAACTTCTCCCTTCTGTTTACTTTGTTGGTAACAAATTCTGGCTTTGCGTATTACTTCGTCCATTGTTTTTGGATTTTCAAACTCAATCCTTTCGCTCATATTTGAGGGTAGGCTACCGAAAAACCTCTGTACTTTAGCCTTTTCCTCCTTAATATAAGGTACATAACAAAGTAATGATGTAAAACGGGTAATAAATTCATCCATTGTCTGTTGCCCCAAATGCATGTCATGGAATTCCCTCGCCTTTTCATCATAGATATGTTCTGTCAGGTACCTCTCCTTGAAATATATTTGAAATTTGTCGCAGGTAATATTCTGCTCACTTACTCCTCTCACAATCTTATCTTCCTCCCACCACAGAGTGGCTTTTCCCTATAATTGGAAAATGGCTAAGCGTGCCTTGAGGTTGTGATCGTATTCGTATAGCTGGAAGTATTTGTTCATATTAATCAACCATGCCTTAGCTACTTCCTCTTGTTATCTGTCAAAGTGTGGCCGTTTGATCTTACAGAATTCCCCTGGAAACTCTATTTGTTTCCTTTTTAATGTCTGTTGCTCGGAAGCATTATTAGATCTTTCTTCCCATCTTCATCCCTTCCTTCTGACCCTTTTGGTTCTGTGTGGTGATTCTATTCCTCCGACACTCTTTGCTGCTTAGCACTGGGATTCAACAGTTGTTGATTCTGCTTGCCTGATAGGCTCTTGAAAATTCTTTCCTGCTCCATGGTTAACCTTGCATTATCCTCTCGTAATTGAGCCATTTCATTTTTCAGTTCCTGTCCTATCTCCAATATTACAAGGTTCGTATTACGAGTCTCCTCTCCAAGCTGTATGCATAATTTTGGGTTATTCCCAGGGCTTGTTGCAGGTCCCTGGCCTACTACAAACCTATGTGGAGCACTCCCTGCCCTTTGCATATTGGCTGTCTTCTTTTTTTTTTTGTCCGCTGGTCTTAGCCTAAAAATGGAACCAAAATAAAAGTTAACATATTAACTTCTTTCTTGTAAATATAAGTAGAATTGCAACTGCAAAATTTGTAATGATTTTACTTCATTTGTTTTTAGGTTTTTTGTTTTTCTGGTGTTTGTTCCAGAGGCCACAATTTTTGAAACTATGCTCTGATACCAATTATCATACACCCATAAACAATTTTTTTTTTACATATAGATTTACCTATATATATATCTATATATAATATATATATTATATATATATATATATATATATATTCGCTACAATGTTGATATTCACACATTATATAGTTGATACTCATACATTTTGTTTTCCCCAAAGTACACCCACATAATGACTAACATTTAAGACCTGCAAATAAGTTGGTCTCATCATTTTAATTCCATTCGATTGTTTGGATAAGGCTGTGTTGGTTTCCATGCAGAGTTCTTTTATATGACTTGACCTATTGGCGGTTGGCATGAATCCCATCCGTTGCTTCATGTAGTTCCTACAGGGGTACCCAGATTGACTGCGTGTAATATTTTACTCTTTATTTACGTTGATTTGGGTGATTGGATGATACTGAATGTGTAGTGACTCTCTGTCCGGCCCCAGTACATGGCATGGGTAGGCTACAACTGCCATCGCGGGATCCCTCATGCATCAATGGCTACGTGGCTTAGATGATGATCCAACGACTGTAATGGAGGCCTACCGACTTACTCTACCCTTGGTGCCACCAGGTAGTCCCATTCTCTCATGGAAGGGTTTGGAAAATTGCTCCACCTCCTGTCTCGACCATGGGCTTTCGCAGTCTCCATTCCAAAGTTTGATTGCTAAGGAAAGGGCGTGCGAGGCTTTGAAACTGATCCCTGCTACTAAATTTTACCACCGGGTAATCGCATGTTGGATTTCTTTTCTATACTACCTACATTTTCCACTTCTGCATTAATCTGTTTGGTAGATAACTTAGTTATTTTTCAGGTTCAGATATCCAGACAGTTCTTTAACCATATGGCTCCTTGCTCATCGGTTTCTTTCGGCCATAAATCTTGGTTGCGGATGGCACTAGATGGTGAGGCACCACTCTAAAGCTAATATGCCTTCTGGGTTTCTGCCAGTATGGGAAATTTTCCACTCGTTATTAGTTATTTCTCTTTTGTTGAAGGTTGGGCTAAGGTCTACATAACCTTATGCTAGGGTTCGGTTTGTATAGCTTGCATGGGCTCACTGTTTGGTGACCCAGTTCAGGTCCCAGCGGCCATTCCCGTTAAGGGTTTCTGTTATATCAAACTTAAGTGATATGAAGCTTTTCAATTCCTCGTTTGTTTTATTGAGCCACTTCGGTTGTACATGTAAATTATCTGCTAGTTTTTATCAAGTACACTTTATGAATTTGGGTGACTTCTTGACTTATTTCATATCTCGAGCTTTTGTAAAAATAGCAAGAATGTCTATCTATTTTAGTCGTTCCCCACTTCGGGACTATGCATGGCAGTTTTTTCTTTGATGGAACTCAAATATATCATGATGCTTTTCTTTCAATGGTTTTTCACTCGGGTTTGTGTTACCTAGCCGTTCAACGTTGCCATAGCTTAATGAGATTCATTAACTCTGTCTCCAATAATGCTATGGTTCAGTTCTCAATTTACATTATCACTGAAAGTATCTACTGTGTTGTTTAGCAATGTTATTTATTTGGTTCTGAGTTTAATTCTAAGTCTGTTAGATTGGTTGTTGTTTAGCTGCTTGAGGGATTGCCTCTGAGTCAAGGCTCGGGTTTCATCTCTCGTGTTGAGAGTTGAATCACCTTCCCCTAACAGTTATAACTCCATTTCTTTATGTTGACTCTATATGGCTGCATGTCAAACCCGTGACCCCTATCTTAAGATCCCAGCAACACTCTTAATTAGACTTTTCGATGTAAGGGTACCTGAAGGAAAGATTCATGGGACTAAAACCTCCCCTATTCCTAGCATTGAGAGGTTTCCTCTCTAAATGGTGGTTTCCACTCAAGGTCAGAGATATTCTTTTAAGAAATTAATGGATGCTTGTACTTCCATCCTTCTTTCACAGCATTGGGTTTTGTTTAGTTTCATGCTTCACAGTCCTCTGTTAATTTATATACAGAATTCTTAAATAATTCCAGTTTGTAATTTATATGTGTCAAAGGCATCAATGAGTCACTGGCACTTTCATGCTTGCTATCTGGTCATCACCAGACTTAGCCTTTTTCCTTTTCTCTCTCTCTCTCTCCTACCTATCCCCACCGTGCAGTGCTCCCTAACTCTCTTTTCCTTTGAAAAAAATTTCCAGTTAGGAAACATTTAGGGTTTCTTGGGAAAATAGCAACTGCCTTCCTGAGAGATTACCAGCTCTTAATGAAATATTTTTTTCTAAACATAAAATATTATTAAATCCAAACAGATAATAATAATCAATTTAGTTTACCATTTACCACAGTAAAGTCAAATATTTACATTTATCCTTGGGCATCACAAGTAGTCGATCACAAATCCTTTATTACTCAGATAGATACTTCTAACGAGTTATCGTAGGTGCCAAACGAGGATCATGTGACCAAGTTACGACCCGGGAAGTTGGTTGCCAAACTAAACCCAATAGCACCCACAAACACTTGGTGTTCCATCTCCTAGGTTTAAGTTTTCGGTTGGTTAGGGTTTCCCCTTGTTGTCCAGTAATAAAAAGGTATTTGAACCTCATTGTAATACATTTCAGAGGCACGTAGCTGCTACCTCTTCTCATAGATAAGTTACCATTGCTCGAGTTAGTTTTTTTCCATTCTTCTTGTAAACATATTTGATATAATGAAATGGACATTTATTTCTACTTCATATTTGTGTTTATGTTTATATATCTATACTATTGTGTTCCTGCATAAATCTGGATTATGAAAAAAGTTAAATTGATAAAAAAGGACTAGGTCAATGAAGATAATTTTTTTATTTAATAATAATATTAACTATTATTTAAAATTAAATTGATACCATAAACAATAATCATTAAATATAAATATAAGTAATATCAATTATAATAATCATGATAAATTAAAAAATAAGATACAAGGAGGATATTTCAAGAATTACACACAATACACTTCAAAAGAAATTTCATCATATAAGTGAAGTTTCATCAACATTGAGAGTCTATATGCCTTCTAGTGTTTAACAATAATCATACTATAATGATATGAGTACATAGCTCAAGTTTGGCTTCTTATTTTGAGTTAACGTAGTCCGTGAATTTGAAGTTTACGCTAGTTACTCAATTGAGTCCATGAATCATTTTTTTTTCCTTGAATAGCTTAAATAGTCAATGCCATATGATTTTTTAAATCAATTTGCACAAATACAATTAGGATTAATCTAAGTTACCAAAATTTGGTTTTAAATCTATATCCATGAAAATCAAAATAGAAGTCGGTAACCAAAAAGGCTCTAGTACAATTGAACTTGTAACGCACACCTTCCTGATCAGCAGCAAACCTTGAGTGGATGGTTCAATCAACTTTGAATGCTTGAGCCAGCCCCTTGGCTGGTGTATGCATTGCAAACTCATACTCATTTACAAAATGTATTTCTTCATCAATCAACTTTAACTGTTTGAGCCAACCCCTTGGCTCCCCTTGGCTGGTGTATGTATTGCAAACTCATATTCATTTGCAAAATGCATTTCTTCATGATAGAGTAACTTAAAATTTGAATAATTCGTACATTCAATTTAAAACTTGGGGCCCTATTTGTCAAAACCGTTAGTAAAATTTGAATAATTCGTACATTCAATTTAAAACTTCCTTTTACAGTCGTAGAATTTAACAAGAAGCATTAGGTAGTAGCCTGAGGGGCCTATTATGTTAAAAACCTTACTAACTCCAAATAAAATTAGAACGTTGCTAACCACGTTACTAACCCCTAGTAAAATCTGAATAGCTCATACATTCAATTTAAAACTTCTTTTTTGCGTTTGTAGAAATGAAGGGAAGCTTACGGAGTAGAGTGAGGGGCCTATTATGTTAAAACCCTTCCTAATCCCAAATTAAATTAAAATAGATCATACATTCAAATTAATGCTTACAACTTACAACTTCTTTTAATTTCATTCAATGGGTGATTTTAAGAGTTTCTTTAAATGTGGTAATGTGAAACACAATTGTGAAACTTAAATATTCATTGTTCTTCTTGTAATTGCCACATATAATACATGTTAGGTAAAATTACAAGGCCAGAAGAGAGGAGTCTGATTGAAGAATTAGTTGTGGAAAGTCAAATTTCCAAGCAAAATGGTTGCGGTAAATATACTTGTGAAGGTTTAAAACCATAGCAAAACAAACAATATTTTAGATTATGATATAAAACATATGAAAATACATTCACTTAGTAAATGGAGGTCAAATTTCCAAGCAAAATGGTTGCGGCAAATCTACTTGTGAAGTTTTAAAACCGTAGCACAACAAACCATATTTTGGATTATGATATAGAGCATATGAAAATACGTTCACTTAGCAAATGGAGGCTGCAACTCCAAATAAAAAAACGAAAATCTTACTGTGTTTTACACTTCACTCGGTTGCGACTAACTGTCTGTAAAACTCCATAAAACTTATTTTCACTTGCCGACCAATATTTCCTTCACGATTTTCTCCTCCGTACCTCTCATACTTACACACTTGACTCCTCTCTACTTGCTCAACCTTGAAAATGATTTTTGCATTCATATTTATCCAAACCTATATTTTTGACATTAATACATGACAGAGAAAATCAATAAGACACAGGATGGCCAATTATACAAAATAAGGTTTTTCCTAAACTTGTAGAG
Source organism: Pinus taeda (assembly GCA_000404065.3). Taxonomy (NCBI): domain Eukaryota; kingdom Viridiplantae; phylum Streptophyta; class Pinopsida; order Pinales; family Pinaceae; genus Pinus; species Pinus taeda. The sequence continues at coordinate 38,736 of APFE031452729.1, forward strand.
GTTGCGGACTGCAACTAAGAGTTGCGAAGTAAATGCTTGAATATACATTTTAACAACTATGTATTAAGTGCTTTAAATTCTTTTTCTCAGACTTTAGTCCTTTCGCTTACAAACAAAATTGCAACCCTGCAGTAGTTGACTGACAAAGCATGATGTTTGTCAGTGTGTTCAAGGCGGTGGTTGGGATTAATATTTCCAACACGCCCTCTTAATCACAACTGCTGCTATTGAGGATTCCCAAACAGTCTTAGAGATAGAACAAAACTTTCACATGCCAATGGCTTTGTGAAAATATTAGCGAATTGATCCCGTGAATTGTAGTGCTGAAACACAATTTCACCATCGTTAATTAACTCTCTAAGAAAATGATATTTAGCATCAAAGTGCTTGGTCCTCTTGTGAAAGACATAATTCTTTGACAATGAAATTGGGGATGTGTTGTCGCAGAAAATAGTTATCATTCCCTCTTGGTCATGGTGAATATTCCTCAACATCCTTCTCATCCAAACTTCTTGGCACGACATTGTTGTTGCGGCGACATATTCAGTTGACAATGAAACTATTGGCTGCTTCTTGGAGGCCCATGAAATGGCTTTAGAACCCAAATGAAAAACATATCTTAACATACTCTTTTTGACATTGACACTTCCTGTTAAATCATTGTTAGTGTAACCAACCAGCCTAAAATCATTTGTTGTGGCGTATAAAATACCATACTATTTTGTCCCATTGACATACCTTAGAATCATTTTCGCTGGTTTCCAATGCATCTCCTTGGGTGTCTCCATGAACCTCGACGCCAAACTCATTGATTACATTATATTCAATCTAGTGGTGGTCAAATACATCACGTTGCCTATTATGCTTTTGTATAATGTCGGATTGACATTGCTGTTGTAATCTTCTTTTCTCAACTTCATCCCCCTAACAGTTGGAGTTGATGTGGGCTTGCTACTCTGCATATTAAACCTCTCCAAAATTTTTGCTACACACTTTGCTTGAGAAATAAAAATTTGATTTTCTATTTGCTTCACTTCTATGCCCAAGAAATATCTTAACAATCCGAAGTTAGTCATTTTAAATTCACTCTTCATGACTTCTTTGAAATCAACGATGAAGAAATCATCACTGCCTATAAAAATCTAATCATCTACACACAAGAGAACAATAAAAACCTTACCATCAATCTCTTTGATGTAGAGATTAGGCTCAATGTCACATTTTTCAAAATAATTTTCCAACAAGTAAGCATCTATCCTAGTATATCATGCACGAGGTGCTTGCTTCAGCCCATAAAGAGCTTTCCTCAACTGATACACTTTGTCTTCTTGGCCTTCTATCTCATAACCAGGTGGCTGTGCAACATACGTTTCATATTTTAACACTCCATTCAAGAACGTTGATTTTAAGTCCATATGATACACTTTACATTTATGTCGTGTGGTAATTGCCACAACTATACACACTGTCTCCATCCTTGCGACTAGCACAAACGTCTCCGCATAATCTCTTCCATGATGTTGCTTTTATACTTTGACAACTAGCCTCGCTTTATGCCTTTCAATATTCCCATCGACATTGCTCTTGGTCTTATAGACCCACTTCGCTCCAATCGTTGCTTTTCCTTGTGGAAAGTTCACTAACTCCCATGTGTAATTATTTTATATTGCTTCTATTTCTTCCTCCATTGCCACAACCCATCTTTCTTTTTTGACTGCCTCCTCAAAATGGATTGGGTCATCTACATGACAAGATAATGAAAATAAAGAATTTACACCAGCTCTACTATCAACTTCAACTTGCTCATAAATCTCATTCAAATTTATGAATTTTGGTCTTCTTATGCTTGCTGAAGATGGGCTTGACATGTCACTTGGTGTTGTGCTTTGCGGCATGCTTCGAGAAGCACTTTCTTGACTGCGTGGTGATGTCCTATTATTTGTTGGTAGTGTTACTTTTTACCTACTTTCTTATTCTTGAATAGGAGTAGGGGGAGTCTTCTATGAACTGCACATCTCTGTTGATTATGACCTTCTTGGTTGATGGATTATAGAGATTGTATGCTTTGGATTCATCACTATATCCAACAAATATACATTTCTCCCCCTTGTTACCCAACTTCTTCCTCAACTCATCCAGGACATGTGCATATTCCACACTTCTAAAGACTCTCATGTGAGTGACACTATGCTTTCTTCCACTCCATGCCTCTTTGGGAACCACATTCTTGACACTTTTGGCTGGACACCTATTAATGATGTACATTGCACAAGCGATAACTTTAGCCTAATAATAATTTTGAAAATGCTTTGCCTTCCAGATACTCCTTGCCATTTCCATAATGGTCCTATTCTTCCTTTCTGCGACAAGATTTTGCTGAGGTGTATACCTTTTTTTAAATTGCTTGTGAATTCCATGCTCCCTGCAAAAACGTAATAAATCATTTGAGATGTATTCACCACCTCTATCAGTCCTAAGATCTTTGATTTAGTGTTCACTTTGCTTCTCAACAAGAGTTTTGTATTGACAGAAGCACTCAAACACTTCACTTTTCTATTTTAAGAGATAAACCCATGTCTTCTTTGTGTAGTCATCTATGAATGTCAATAAATAGTGGTTGCCACCAATTGATGGTGTCTGCATTGGTCCACATAAATCTGAGTGGACAATCTCCAAATGTGTCTTTGCCCTTACTGACTTTCCTGTTGGAAATGTCCCTCTGTGTTGCCTACCAAAGATACATCCTTCACATTGGTTGTCTAATTTTTCTATAAGCGACAACCCCTTCACCATGTCTTTTCTATGCAGCAAATTCAAACCTCCAAAGTTGATGTATAAAAATCTCAAATGCCATAACCAATTTTCATCTATGACCTCTACTTGATAGTTTACTTGTGTGACAGCTTCATCTTTTCTACCATCCTCTTGTGAGTTCATTGATAGTTATGATTGTGCACCTTCTTCCTTCAAATTTGATCTTATCTTTAGGGAAACATTCTATTGTTTGTCATCTGAACCTTTGCAATCAACTGTCTGCTTGGAGGCTTATCCAAAATTGTGCACTGATCATTTTTGTAAAAGACATTGTAGCCCTTTTGCATGAGTTGTCCAATGCTTATGAGGTTATGCTTCAAACCAGGGACAAAGTAAACATCTAAGATGTACTTCTTCTAGCCCTTCTTTGTTAGGATATTAACTCTTCATTTTCCCATGACAAACACTTTTCTATCAGTCTCTAATGTCACTTGAGATTTCACACTTTCATCTAGATTGGAAACCATTTCTATGTTCCCTGACATGTGGTTGCTACACCTTGAATCTAGATACGATATATCACTTTGTTTTTCTTGTGCTACATTACAAGCTAAAAAGATGCTATCATGGTTCTCATTTTCTTTTGTGAAATTTACACTTGGTTTGTTACTAAAGTTGTATTGCTTTTTTCTACATTCATTTGCATAATGACCATACTTCTTACAGTAATGACATTGGACTTGAGATTTATCATATCTTTGACCTTGTGCTTGATTTTGACGTGGCCCTTGACATGGATTTTGATTGTTTTCTCTTCCACTTGAGCTTGAAGAGTTGCTTCTTCCACCTTTGTGTGGGCTTCTTTCTCTTCCTCTAGCATGTGATCTTCCTCTGCCACTACCTTGACCAAATGAAACTTGTGTCTTGAAGGCATGCTCCAATGAGGAGCTTGTTGCTCTATTTAGTCTATGTTTAAGAGAAATAAGTGATGAATGGAGCTCATCCACTAAAAACTGTGAGAGATCCTTTGTCTCTTATATGGCTACAACAATGGCATCAAACCCTGCTTGCAGACTTCTCAAAACATTCTCCACTATTCTCCTTTCCAAGTGTCTCACCATGAGACCCAATTTGAGTAACCTACCTAATTACACGTGTAAAAAACAAGTCTATGTTCTTAAACTCTTTCATACAGAGTGTTTCAAAATCTCTCCTTAGCATTTGTATCATTGCTATCTTCACTTTTGGCATGATTTGGTAGGTTGTTTGGAGGGTGTATCATGCTTGCTTGGACTTCGTTGCTTTTGCAACCCTTGGGAAAATACTTTCATGAACTGCTTGAAAAATGTAAAATAGAGATTTTGCATCATTCTTCGTGATGTCCCTCAACAAATCCATTTCTGCTTGAGACAAGGCATTGTATGTTGCTATATTTGCTGGTTCTTCAAAACCATTCTCCACCACATTCCAAATGTCTTGAGAAGCAAAGACATTTTTTCCATTAAACTAAGGTATCTAATGATTAGTCAAGCTTGTGTTTGATGTTGTCATTTTTGAGTGAAAAAAAAGACTTTCTACTTGCCGGTAAAAAATTTACAAGGCAGAGGAGAAGAGACTTACTCAGGAATGAGGGACAAACCAAATCTCGAGTTGCAACTCAACTGGTCAAAGGCTTAATTAAAACAACTCACTGTACAAAACAAAACATAGTAAAAGCAAAGGACAAAGGCTTAATTAAAACAACTCATTGTACAAAACAAAACATAGTAAAAGCAAAATGGTTGCGGTAAATCTACTTGTGAAGGTTTAAAACCGTTGGTTTAATTAAAACACAAATCAAATCTCCAGTTGCAGCTCAACTCGACAGAGGCTTAATTAAAACAACTCACTCTACAAAACAAAACATAGTAAAAGAAAAATAGTTGTGGTAAATCTACTTGTGAAGGTTTAAAACCGTTGGTTTAATTAAAACACAAAACTCACAGCAAAAAAAACATAGTAAAAGAAAAATGGCTGCAGCAAATCTAGTTGTGAAGGTTTAAAACCATAGGACAACAAAACACACTTTAAATTATGACATAAAACATATGAAAATACATTGACTTGGTAAATGGAGGTTACATCTCCAAGTAAAACAAAGAAAATCCTATTGCAATATACAGTGTAGCCCAACAAACCACACTTTCATTGTCTGTAAAATTTGTTTCCACTGGCTCACCAATATTTCTCCTCACTGCCTCCCAGACTTACACACTCAACTCCTATCTACTTGCTCAATTTTGCAAATGACTTTTACAATCATATTTATGGAAACCTACATTTTTGACATTAATACATGACTGAGCAAATCATTAAGGCATAGGATGCGGGATTATACAAAATGAGGTTTTTTTTGAACTTGCAGAGGTTGAAGTTGAGGACTGCAACTAAGAATTGCCCAGTAAATGCTTCAATATACATTTTACCAACTATGTATTAAATGCTTTAAATTTTCTAATGTGTTGCGGAATAGTCAGCGTTGTACTTCTACCTAGACTTTAGTTGACGTTAAGGACTGCAACTAAGAATTACCCAGTAAATGCTTGAGTATACATTTTACCAACTATGTATTAAGTGTTTTAAATTCTCTAATGTATTGTCAAATAGTCAGCTTTGTACTTCTACCTATACTTAAGTCCTTACGCTTGCCAACAAAATCGCAACCCTGCAGTAGTTAAGTGGACAAACATGATGTTCTACTCAGACTTTAGTCCTTCCCCCTTGCCAACAAAATCCCAAGGTATTTGAGTGGGCAAACATGGTGTTTTTCGATAGGTTTAACGCAGTAGTTGAGATTAATTTTTCCAACAATACATATAGGGATTTCAGTTTCCTTGCTTCCAAAAAAAATGGGACATTTATATGAAATAGATGTGCAAGTAATTATTTACAATACAACCACCGCAAGACAGGCTGAGGGTCAGACTGGGCTCACATTGGAAGTGGTCTGAAAACTGGTCTACTTAAATGTAGGCCAGTGTGCTCTCCGCATATGAAGCGCTGGATCATGGAAGGAAATTCCATGATAATGTAATTGAAACGGGATTTGCGTAGAGAATGCAATTGTTGGGATCATTACTAATTTTTGGCCGAATCCGTCAAAAAATTTCTAATATTCGTTAGTCCATTTGATTCGGCAAATTATCCTTAAAAAATTGATTCGTTTACGATACAGAGATGATATACGCAGAGACAGCAAAGAGAAAGATGGGGGAGATCAACAACTGGTTTCTCCTTTGCCCCCAACAGTAAAAAGTATTAATGAATTGTGGTTTATATTCTTCGTAGCCCAGAGAGAAGGAGCAGTCAGCAGGGTAAACCAAAGCAACAGGTACCCTTACTCAGAGTGGAATTGGCAAATTTTGAAACATATGGGTAACTTTTTTCGATGTAATCTAAATCAACAAATAAATCTGGTAGCTAAATTGATGCCCACCAGGTTTTTGAGAGATTTCATGAGGGAGATGCAGTTGGGGAATACCATGATATCAGGCTATGCCGCTATTCTCAAAATGATTACTGTGACGAAGCTTTGAATTTGTTTACTCAAATGCTGCGTGAAGGCGTGAAGCCAGATGAATGCAGTTTTTTCTTTGTGCTAAGTGCATGTGCTGGCCTTGCAGCCCGTGACCAGGGAAAGAAAATCCACGGTGTCGTAATCAGAATTGAGTTTCCATCGTATGTCCCTGTAGTATGTGATATAAGAAAGATGTTATCTGTCACCATAGCCAAAAACATTTATCTCCATTATCACTGGACAAGAAATTATTGTCAGGATGCTAACCGTTTCCGTCATTTTAAGAATGTCCTATGTTCTTGCTGAGATTACTGGTAACGCCTCTTGAAGAAATAACAAAGAATCAAACCCCTTTGCTGTACGCCTTGGTTTACGGTGTTGGGATAGGAAATATCTATAATTCCGGTTCATGCGTCTCTTTGGAGGGATTTTTAAAGTTCAAAAATCAACAGAAAAACACAGAAATATTGACTCTCTATACTTCGCAACATCTAGAATCCATGATTGTATCATGGAACTCAAGAAGCATAGTTAAAACTGCCAGGTTTGTGGTGACTTTGTATCATGCTAACGTCTAGTTGTTTAGTCTATGACGATAAAAGTCACATAGCTCAACGGACATGATGAAGTCAGCTTACTCTGTTGTGAAATGTTCTAAGCCGTTACGCATTCTCCTGGTTGAGCTACATCGTTTGAGCATTTATTGATTTCAGTTCCATTGTTGAGTTGATATCAATTGTACAGACCTCGTAAACAAAAGAGTGTAGTTTAAAGTTATGGAATTTTTCTAATATTTTTGTGGTAAATAGATATCGTAATGTTTTGTTATGTTATCTAAATATTTTAATTTACTCAAAATATAAAAAAAAATAAAAATAAATTTATATATATATTATATATATATATATATATATATATATATATATATATTTAAAGGATTTTCTCTTGAGTACTGTTTTAAAAAAATAGTTTCAGTTTAAAAAAAATAGTTTGCATTTTTAGAGATTTATCAATTTCTTTAAACATTAAAAAAAGTTCTATTTTGGGTTACATTTGAGTAAAGAGTATAATGCCTTTGCAATTAACAATCAATTGTCCATCATCACTAAATAAATGAAATTATTACAATAATTAAAGTTAATTGCACTGAAAGACTTATACTACAATCCACTATGAGGAGATGTGTAAGTTTTTACCATCCACTATGAGGGGACGTGTAAGTTTATTATTACAATCCACTATGAGGAGATGTGTAAGTTTCTAAAATCCACTATGAGGGGATGTGTAAGTTTGTTAGTCCGTGGGTTTGAGTTGACACATGCTCCTTTAAAATAAAAATAAAATGTATGCTCTAAATAGAAAAATAATGTTGACTATAATAATAACAAAAAATGAATATGCTATAAAGTAGTTAGAAGTAAACAAATGTGAGTAAAATGCTTCAACCAAGATTTAGATAAACTATTTGAAGCTCTACGTTAACTAATTTATGTGGATATTAACTTCTCATATATCTCTATATAGAGAAAATTTGTTAAAATAAAATATTTTAATTATATATATATTCAATTGGGTATTAATAAAATATTTTAAGACATATATGTAAAAATATGTTAATAATAAAAACTATTTTCATTTACACAAAAAAATTGTGAGAAACCTGTTATGTTAAATATTTTAATGCCAATTATGTATATATTATATATGATTTAAAAAAATTATGGTTAAAATGTATATTTGGTCTTATATATACTTTATATAGCATTCAAAAATACAATTTAAACAATGACAACTAACACATTGTATTTACACTCTAATGAAGCTTGTACATGAAGAAATTTGATCTCTCCCGATTCATATTAGATCAATACTAAAGATATATCTATGTTGGTTCTATAGCAATGTCGGCTACTATAGAAAAAAGAAAAAAATATGATATGCATATTTAATTAGTTGTCCATATGACCTAATATAATTTCATGTAAAGTAATTAGAAGTAAAAATAAAATATGTGACCTTGTACTTTTCAAAAATATAATGACACAAATATATATATCTATATAAAAAAAATGACTAAAGAACATATTTTAATGTGGTATAGAATAAAATATCCAAGGTGAGTTAGAATAAAATATTTTCATATTGACATATACTTAAAATTATATTAATTAAAAAATAAGTTTAATGTGAGCTGATAAAATGGGTCAATGCACATGTTATGTAATTTCTATAACATTAAAGAATACAAGTTAAAAAATAAAAAATTACACATTATTTTTTGCACTCTAAAATAAGTTTGCATGTAAAGAATTTTTGTGCTTTAAAATAAGTTTGCACATAAAGAAATTTGATCCACCTCGGCTCATATTAGATTTTTACTTCAATGGATCTATGTTCTATGAGGGGATGTGTAAGTTTTTCTGTTCTTAGAGTTGACACTTTCCGCTTTAAAATAAAAATAAATAAATTGCACTCTAAATAGAAAAATAATATTTGCTATAATACTAACTAGCAATTGTGCCATATGTTGCAAAGGAAACATCGTAAGGCAATAAGGCAATAACATAGGATATGATGACTCATCTCCTAGAAATATTACGATTTTTGTTAGAGCTTGATATGTTGTTTTCTTGGGTGGTCCGAGCTTATGAATTTGAGTTAGATGAGCTGAAAGGCTAGAAGGAAAAAAAAAAAAATTATGCCTACCCTCGTTATTCTTACATTAAAAAAACAAATAACCTGAACTAAGCTAATTGGACTTTTGACAACTTTATACTAATATAAAACCTGACCTAAAGTATAATAAACATATTGGTTGTAGTAATCATCTCATCCTTTTTCTTAGATCCCAAATAGATGAAGGGATTGCCTCTTCTCCATTATTGCTTTTAGAGGCAAAAATCTCTATTTTTATAGAATTGGGCATGCTCTTTAATCTTGGGATCCTCAGACTTGGGCTCTTGTCGACATATGGAACTATTGGTTGAATTTTCATATGGGGAGTTTGAAGCCTTGGAGGATTTTCCTCTTGCTACTCATGATTATTGAGGAAAAGACACATTCACATTGCAACAATTGGATGCAAGAATGTTTTGCAAGGGGAATTTTTTGAAGGAAAACATTATAATACAAGAGGCCCTTTTTCCATCTATCGGGATGATCTGAAAATCACCCTTGAGTGACCTCAACAAATTAATTATTGAATGAAGGTATTACAGACTCGTGTTGGTGTGTGTCCATGTTATTTTAGGCAACTGATCGATCAAATTGCAAAATACAAAGACACTGGACATATGGAAAATAGCAAGAGAAGCATAGTAAGAAAATACAAGAACACAACAATTAATAAGGAGTTCACCATATCCCCTAGGGCTACATCTCTAATACAGCTTTCAGTGGTTGCCTTCCTTTATTGTGTCTTGGATTCCCCAATCCACTAAAGTACACAAATTTTTTTCCTTACCAGCTCTTGACCTCTTTGGTCTTAAATGGGAGGAGCTCAATATAGTGCTTAGTACCTGACAAATCCTCTCAGGGATTTCTCGATGCTACCTTATGCTGCAGGTCAGCTCGACCCTCTATCTTTCTGCTTTTTGCTTTATTGTCTCTTCTTTTCTCTATCTCTGACTTCTTCTCTCAGTGTCCTCTCTCCTTTGCCTACCACACATCGAGTGCTGAATGGAATCACTACGTTTCAGCCAAATCCGCTTACCACCCAAGGGTGCCCCCGATATACCGTCGGCTTTCGAGCACGGGTCTCGCCTTTGGCCTTTAGCATTTTCCCCATGGTTTTCCCAAATTCCATGTGACCGAGTGCTCGAGGCCCTTCCTTCTCAAGGGGGTTTGCCTAGTGATAAACGATTCGCTAATCGCACATCAGAAACTGCCTCCTTTTCCCGATCCGGGATTCCCAGGTGCCAGTTTCACCTCCTGTACGGTCTCCATGGGCCTCGATCAATGTACTTTGATCAAGGTACTCATCGTTCCTCGCTGGCTGCCAACTGCCACTATTCAGAGGTCTGCCTGATCACTCTATGCTCATAATTCTTTGAAGTCTGTCTTGTTTTGATACAGCCATGGCATTTTGATTATTCTTCATGGATCCAATTCGAATCACAACCTTCCCACTGAAAAAGCTTTTGGACCATCAAAAGTTGGTTTTCAAGCATTGACTAAGTGAGGGTACTTTTGCCTAACTTGTCCAATCTCAATCCACTTTGCACTGCTTGGCTTTGAACCTTCGAGCCCAGTTCTGAGGTACTCAACATATCCCTTGTGCATCGTCCTTACCTTCCTGTCCAAAATTGTGTCTTTCTGCAATTCATTAAGGTATTCAGGTAGTAGGTCACCAATAGAAGGCAATTGAATCTGCTCTTCAAGATCCTCAATCAGTGAGGGTTCAAACAATCTCAAGCAATCTGCATTTAAGACTGAGTAGATGTGCATGTAAGCTGGTAGATCAAGGTGAAAAGCATTCTCACGAATCTTCTCAAGTATCTTGAAGGGTCCATACCTGATAGGCTTTATATTTTTACCTTCACCTTGCATCATGTCCTTGTTGATATACAGCCAGAATTGGTCACCAACTTGCAAAATATGCTCCATCTAATGCTTATCATGCCTTGCCTTGTATTTGGCTTGGCTCTTTTTCAACTGTTCCTGTACTGCCTGGTGGATCTCTTGGATTTGTTCAATGAACCTAGTTGCCTTGTCCACATCATTGTGTCCATCAACTGTGGTATCTTTACCAAAGACAAAATCTAAAGGAGACGTTGGTGTGAAACCAAAATAGGTCTTAAAAGGAGATCTCTATGTAGAAGAATGTTTTGCTCTATTGTAAGCATGCTTCACATAACACAAGTGTTCATCTCAAAGCTTAGGATGCTTGGTGCAATATCCTCAATGTAACTAGATCACTGTCCTATTAATTACTTCTATCTGGCCATTAGATTGTGATGAAAAGTTTTGATTTTCTTCAGTTTGGTGTCCATCACCTCCCATAGACTTGACCAAAACATCCCCACAAATCGGGTGTCTCGATCAAATACAATAGAAGTGGGTAATCCAAAATGAACCCATACATGTTTAAAGAACAATTTTGCAGTTTGTTCAGTTGTAATTTGTTTATTACAAGGTACCAAAATACACATTTTGCTGAACCTATCCACAACAACATATAGATAATCATGACCTTTCCTAGATTTAGGTAGTCCTCCAACAAAATCCATGGAAACACTTTCCCAAGGGTGAGAAGGAACTAGTAAAGGAGTGTACAAGCCTACTTTTCTATTGTTGGGCTTTCTTTTAGCACACATAGTACACCCTCTTACATATCTAGAAACTGTCTCATTCATTTTTGGCCAATAACAAAATCTTTGCAGCTACGCAACTATTTTACTTACCCCAAAGTGACCTGATATCAGAGAAGTGTGTGCTTCTCTAATTATCTTTAATCTCTCAATTTGTGGAATCCATAACTTCCCACAATGGTATAAGAGTTGGGCCTTCACATGATAATCCAATTATTCTACTCATTTTCCTTGACTCAAAGTTGCATATACATATTTAAAATATGTATCTTGAGCATACTATTCAATGTAGCTTTCATGTAGCACATAATTATGCTTAAGTATAGTAGATGCATTTATAATGGGTCTAGCTAACATGTTTGCAACTTTATTATGTATGCCCTTTTTGTGTCTAATGACTAAATGAAACTGTTGTAGAAAACCCATCCATTTATAGTGTCTTGATTGTTGCAACTTAGTTTGGGAGTGTAGATATTGAAGTGTTTGATGATCAATATGCATTAATGTCTCTTTGCCCATTAAGTAATGTTTCCACTTTTTCACACTTTGAACCAATGCATACAATTCTTTGTCACATGTAGGATAGTTAACTACTATAGGATTAAAAGTCTCAGAATGATAACATATGGGTTTACCATGTTGTGTCAACACTACTCCCATGGCATAGTCACTAGCATCTGTTTGTATCTCAAATGGTCTTTGTAGATTAGGGAGTGCTAGTACAGGTGTTGTACTAATCTTTTCTTTCAAGGTGTCAAAGGATTTTTGATGTTTGCCTCCCCACTGAAACACCTTGTTCAATCCTGTTAAAGCATGTAAGGGAGCTACAATTGAGGAAAAGTTAGAAATGAACTTCCTCCAAAACTGTGCTGCCCCTAAGAAGCTTCTCACTTCTGTAGCAGACTTGGGTTTAGGCCAGTTTACAATGACTACCACCTTAGAGGGATCTATTTTCAATTCACCACACCCTACTATATGACCCAAATAATTTAGAGATGTTTTTCCATATTCACATTTTGAGAGTTTAACATGAAGTTTTTCTCTTTTCAAAACATCTAATGTCTACTTAACATGCTTTAAGTGATCTTCCCACGTTTTACTAAAAGTCAGAATGTCATCCAGATACACAATAAAAAAATCATCAAGAAAAGGTTTGATTACATCATTCATTAATCTCATGAAAGTAGCAGGAGTATTAGTTAAGACAAAAGGCATAACCAACCACTCATACAATCCTTGCTTTGTTTTGAATGTAGTCTTCCATGCATCTTGTTCTGCAACTCAGACCTCATGGTATCCATTGTGCAAGTCTAGCTTAGTGAAATAAACAACTTCCTTCAATTGATCTAAAATATCATTTATGTGAGGAAGGGGATAACAATTTTTTATTGTTATCTTATTCAGTGCTCGGTAGTCAATGCACATTCTCCATGAGCCATCTTTCTTTCTCACCAAAACAATTGGTGACCCACATGGTGATGTGCTAGGCTTGATGAACCCCTTCTCGAGTAACTCTTGCATCTGCTTCTTGATTTCAACATTCTCTAAAGACAACCTGTACATTCCAATGTTAGGAAATGGAGCATCTTGCTGCAATATAATATCATGTGTTATTTCCTTTTTGGGTGGTAGAACTTTAGGTTCTTGAAATAGGATATCATACTCTGAAACAACCTTTTCTATATCAACTTGTTGTTTAGCATTACAACCCTCAAATACATTGGTTTTTTCAGGTTTCTTTTTCTTTACACCCATCAATAAGAATTGTTTGCATGAATTTATCATTCTTTTCATATGCCTTGAGTTTAAGAGAGTATAATTATTCTTGAGCTTATGAGCTCTTACAAAGTATTCGATTCCATCTTTAACAAGCAGATATTTGTTCTCAGCTCTATAGAAAATAGCTTTTCTATCATACAAGTAAGGACTTCTTAAAAAAATTCCACATATATCCAAAGGAATCATGTCTAGCTCAACCTCATCTACAAATGCTGACCCAAAAGAGAACTTGAGTTTGCACTGTCTAGTCACTTGTAGTTGTGCTTTATCATTCAACCATCCTAAAGGGTATGGTTTCTTGCGAGGTGTAGTTGCTAATCCCAATTTCTTTACAATTGCTTCAGAAATTAGACATACTTGTGAGCCACTATAAAAAAAAAGTATCAATCTTTAGATGTTTGGAAATAACTCAAATACGGAAAATCTCATATCTTTTTCTCTCATTTTCTTCATCAATAATAGATTGTGCATAATTACTAGTAGATGCTTCAAAGTTCTTACCTTTTATACCTGTAGTTGCAATGGTTGTTTCATATCCCGAGTCTGACCCCAAATCTTTCTGCATAGCTGTAGCAGTCTTCTTCTTCTTGTCCTCGAACTTCTTAGGTCTCATCTCTAGATGTAGAATCCAACAATGCTCATCATCATGCACATCCTTTTACAGTGAGTGCATGAAGCTTTACTCTTTTGTGCAGTGTTAGCCTTCCTTGCTTTCCACTTCTGCTTTCTTTTCTCCTTGCTCTTGCTTGCAGTGGGTTGGGATGGTCCCCCAACTTCTGGATTTCCATTCTTTCCTCTAGCTTCTAGATGAGTAGCTTGTAAAAATACCTAATCTATACTAATGGGATTAAACATGAGGATGGTATGCATCATATAGCTATGTATACCACCAATGTACTTCAAAAGAGTTTCAGCTGAGTCTAATGAGATTCCTAGAATCAATGATCTCTTTCTAAATTCTTGAGTGTACCCTTGCACACTTCGCCCTTTTAACTGCCAAAGAGTTTGCCAACTCATCATGGCTTGTTGCATGTAAGCCAATGGATCGAACTATTTTATTGTAGAAACAAATTCTCTCCAGACAGAGATAGTCTTACCATGTATTTTCATGTCATCTTGGTTCCACCTTCCCACCAAACCAAGGCGGTGCCTCCTACGCGTAGGCTTGCCAGCTGAATCTTGCTCTTGTCTAAATCAATATTATATACTCTGCAATAAACATCAATTTGTCTAATCCAATTATCCAACTTTTTTGCATTTAACTCTCCACCATATATAGGGAAATAAAATTTAACATCCAGTTTGATCAAATATGCTTTCTTGTTATGCACAGGGCTATTAGGAGGTGTGAGGAAGATTTCCTGTTTCCCTTTTCCTTTGGAGTGGTCATGGAAGTGAGACTTATCTTCTTCTTTGTCTTGTTGAGAGCCTGATGAATCTTCCTCCATATGTTTTCTAAATTCCCTATACATTTCTTCTACCATGCACATTATGGCTAGGAAAATTTCTATGAATTGAGGGTCTGGCCCCATTGAACCTTCCTCTGACATTGTCTTCCGAGGATAGACTCCGCAATTTCCGGATTAATTTTGACCAACTCTCCTTCTCCTAATTTGAGCTTTGATCTAGTGAGCATTCAACAGCTAGACCAACACAAGCTTATCTAACCTTACAACCTAGAGCTCTAATACCAATTGATCTGAAAATCACCCTTGAGTGACTTCAATTAATTAATTATTGAATGAAGTTATTACAGACTCATGTGTTGGTGTGTGTCCATGTTATTTTAGGCAATAAATTGATCGGATTGCAAAATACACAAACACTGGAAATATGGAAAACAACAAGAGAAATACAGTAAGCAAATATAAGAACACAACAATTAATAAGGAGTTCACCCTATCCCCCAGGGATATGTCTCTAATCCTGTTTTCAATGGTGGCCTTCTTTTATTGTGTCTTAAAGGAGAGAATTACAATGAGGAGCTCAATATGAGTCTCTTGAAATAGAATTGCTTGGACGGGTGGTTCTTGGATTCCCCAAGCCACTAGAGTACACAGACTCTTTGCCTTACCAACTCTTGACCTCTCTAGTCTTAAATGGGAGGAGCTCAATATGGTGCTTAGTCCCCGACAGATCCTCTCAAGGATTGCTCGATGCTGCCTTATGCTATAGGTTAGCTTGGCCCTCTGTCTTTCTGCTCTTTGCTTTACTGTCTCTTCTTTTCTCTGCCTTCATCTTCTTCTCTTGGTGTCCTCTCTCCTCTGCCTACCACACATTAGGTGCTAAATGGAATCATTGGGTTTCAGCTAAGTCTGCTTACCACCCAAGGGTGGCCCCGATATACCTCCGGTTTTGGAGCATGGGTCCCGCTTTTAGCCTTTAGCATTTTCCCCATGGTTTTCCTTGCTTCCATGCAAGCGAGTGCTCACGGCCCTTCCTTCTTGAGGGGATTTTCCCAGCTATGTGTGATTCGCTAATCGTGCATCAGAAACTGCCTCCTTTTCCCGATCTGGGCTTCCCAGGTGCTATTTTTGCATCATGCGCGGTCTCCATAGGCCTCGGTCAGCGCACCTTGAACGAGGTCCTCATCATTCCTCACTGCCTACCAACTACCATTGTTTAGAGGACTTCCTGATCACTCTGTGCTCATAATTCTTTGAAGTTTGTCCTATTTTGATACAACCATGGTGTTTTGATTATTCTTCATGGATCCAATTTGGATCACAAGACCTCTCAACAATTTGATTGCAAGTATAGTCAACAATGTGCATACTTATTTCGCAATCACTTGTTTGACCACTAGAATTCAATTTCTACATTACACAATTGGCTAGTCTTACTCTTGACTGGTAGGAGAGTGTAGACAACAATAATTTCTCCTTGGATGAAAACGTAGCCAATCTAAATGGTGATAGTGTAGGTTTACAGTACATGCTTGGGTTTCCCATTGACTTCTTCAGGTTGATGGATAACTTGGCCTTGACTACTTTACGTTGATGAATAACTTGGCCTCCTCACATAACTCGATTTACTCTTTCATCCATATTTATAATTCAAATACCCAAAGTGATAATGCTAGAGTGATATGTTCCATCTATGATTTTACTCATATTAATATCCATACGGATTGGCCTTGAACCTTGGTTGAGGTCGAGGCTGGGGCCTTCATAATCAAATCCTTCGCCACAACCATAATTGTGGATTCATCTCCCTCATAGGAAGGGATAGATTTAGATATAACTGTGCATCTCTATTAATTTATTTCATGGGCTCCCATTACTCCTCCATAAGGGAATGACACTAATCCATATGAAAAGTCATGGATCATCTCTTGCTCAATTTGGATTATAACAACTCTCTTAAGAGGGAGGTTTGGATTTTCCTGGCTGACGTAAATGTATCAATCAATCAATCAATGACCTTTACAGCTACATTGTGATACTGATGCTATTAATATTAATCATATCCACCACCTAAGAAAGTGTGATTGTAGTCATCAAAATAATCAAAATGCATCATGATCATATCAGAGATTACTTCGAGCTTGGTTTGTTTTTAACAATTTCTTGAGCTTGCTGCAAGGGTTTTGATAATGTCCTTATTCTCACGACCTCTTTCAACTCATGTTTGCAAATAATACATTTTTTGAGTAAGAGGCATGATTGACACCTAATGTCATGGCGATGTGCACAAAAGCCACAACACGTCACTTATTCCCATTTAGAAATGTTAAAGATAGTGGAAAATGGAAAACATGGTGAGACAATACTCCCTTCATTGATTATAAATAAGAAAAATATCAAACCCACAGTTCAATTCTTCCTCAACAACTCCTTATTACTCGAACTTGTAGAACTCCTATGTCATTCTCATTTATTAATAGTGTGATGTATGTTGCCAAGTCTGTGGTAACTACCTTTCTTCCCTTAGTTGTTTCCTTGGAACAATAATATGGCAATAACATTTTCCAACTTCTAAGCATGGGAATACTAGCACGTATAAGAGAACACATACGAGCACATAGACAATACATATTGCAAAGACTGAGTTTCAATAATTAGTCTGAACGTTATAGCTTCCAAGTGAGATCATGATATGCCTCTTGGAGCTATTGGAGGATATGGATGACTGTCAAAAGGTTATGCAACCCTCATTTCTCTATTGTAATATCCCTATGCTATTGTCCTATAATGATTTTTTTGCAACATGTGATGCAATTTCTAGTTTTAAGTGTAACAGAATAAGGGGCATAATGGGAGATGTTACCTCCTTTTTCTTTCTCAACATGTGGTGTAATTGCTAGTTTTAAGTGTAAAATAATAAATGGCATAATGAGATATTAGTGGTTACATAGTGTGAAAGTAATAATGGATAAGAAAACTTACTAGAATATATAAATTCAACTAGTAATTATAGTTTTATGGTCTAAATCAAAACTATGTCAAACCTATGCAAACAAATAATAAATAATAATAATAATAATAATAAAACAAATATTAATAATTCAATATTGAAAAAACCATTTTATTAATTTGTATTTTAATCTAAATTATTTAGACCTAATTTAACTTGGAATTATCACTACATATTATTTGAAAATGTAAATTAAATCATCACTCTCCTTCAAAAGAAAACCAAGCAATGTAATTTGACTTTTATATATATCATCATTACAGGTGGGAGATACTTTACAAATGTAAACAAATAATTAAACATAAATAAAAATTTACAAAACATAAGTTAAAAGATGGTACATGTCATACATAGGCCTGCAACACATACCACAAGTCTTGCTTTCTTGTTATGTATCTATAATAAGCCTCATAGGCAAGAACCAAGATTGTTTTGATAAGCTGAATTTGAAATTTGGTGATTGATGAGACTGCTTTAGTAAACTAAACCTGATATTGGTCGATCATCATAGATTCATGGTTTTAGGGAGCACTACTCATATGGAAAGGATCTTGGACCCTTATCCTAAACTTGTATTTATTCATCCATGGTTACTATAAGATCAAGACTCTCTAACAACCTAAGATATGATTCCATGGCAGATAATTCTTCGGAAAATTCAATCTGCATGATGTGATCCTCCATTTTGTAGTATTTTGTGTCACCTTTGTCCTCAACAAAATTATCCACAACAAAGAATTATGCCCCATTGTTAACTTCCATGAATGTCTCCACTGCAAAACTTTTGGTCCCACCGTTGACCTTGACGAAGGTATCTGCAGGTCTATCTTTAACAACACCCTGAACTGGCGATTTTATGTATATAAATAGAGACTCATGTCCAACATCATATTCATATGAAATTTATGGGGTTTTCATCTCATGACCCCATGGGAAATGTGCCCCATCGAATGAGTTGTTGCTATGATCAGAATCAAAGTAACCTCATTAATGGGAAGATTTCACCAGCTCAAATTTGTGGCATTGCCATAAGTAGTGGACATAAAATTGCTCACCTTTGAATAATTGTGGCTATAGATCTCACAAGAGCATGATTGCTGTAAAATTTGCTCAAATTTCTATGCTCACAAAATTGGATTGTGGATGCATTTGAAGTGCTTTGAAATTGAGCACTGGGTTTTCAGAACTTAGAGTATCGATACTCGATATTATCGGAGACACATGTTGGAAGATTCAATCTGGAGACATCCTTCAAAGAGGGTTCCATTTGGTTGTTTACATAATAAACCTCTACTAAGTCAGGAATTGAGGAATATAAAGGTTCTACATTACTATTCATATTCATACCCAAAATTAAATTAGGGTTTTTTTGTACATGACTTTACTTTTGTCCTTGACTTTTTCTTGTTATTGTCCATTTTTACAAAAAACTAGTGATCGGCAAAGTTGAGCTTGGTTATCTTGCCTCTAATCACTTATAGCCTATGCATCATATGCTCTATTTTTTCAGGATGAGAAAAACCATATTGTATTAGATAAGATATATAAAGACAGATCAGTACATTGACATAGTGATTTTGCATAAGGAAAAATATAGAGTTGAGCCCAAAGAGAAACTAGGAGAAATGGGAAGCATAATCCCAACTGATGGAAAAGATTTCCAGGAAGAAAAACAAGACAGTCCAAAATTTGCCTGCGAGATGTAAAATATTATACTTCTGATAGACATAAAAGTCAAATGAAAGTAGAGGGAAGAAGATTGGCTTCCCCCAAATACACTGATTATACATCGACCTTTCTTAGTCAAAATTCGAGAAACAAGGGAAAGAAAAAGGAGCAAAAGATAATGCATACCTAAGTGAAAAGAGGATTAAAAACCAGGAAAGGAAAAGTCCTGAATATCGAAGAATTTTCCTTCCGACATTACCTTCATATACTAGAAGCCTGGATCCGAATGAAAAGCCTCCTTTGACAAAGAGTCTGCTTGCTAATTCTGAGCCATGTTTATATGGTGAATGGAGCTTCCCTGCATCCTTCTCCAAAGAAATTTAATTTTGTCCATCCTTCCAAGCAGATGAGTTTTGTAAATGTTATTTTTCCCCAAAACAAAGTCCACCATGAGTTTGGAATCACCAAAGATACAGACAACTTGAATGTTGAGAAAAAAACAAAAATTAAGAAGGCTTGCAAGTGTCGACGCCTTAGCTTTATTGTTTGTGCCCATACCCCCACACCAATGGATGAGGTATTGATTGTTATCATCTACTATGATCTGCACTCCACGTCGACATAAACCATTCTGCGCAGCTCCGTTGAAATAAGCTCTTGGGAGCATTGAGTGAGCCTGAGCTTGTCCTTTAGGATCATCTTTCATTTTCCTGCAGAGCTTTTCAGGAAAGGAATCATAGAGGGATAGAATATGAGATAGAGTTTCTAGCAAAGGCTCTTTCCTGTTATTGAAAATAACATTGTTTCTCCATCTCCAGATATACCATAGGGTGATAATAACTAACGGTCTCCAAGATTCCTTTTGGGAGCTCCAGCAGAGAAATGCTTCTTTTCTTGAAGAATGAGTAAGATGTGGGATTCCATATGCATTTTCCAGCTATAGCCATAAAAACGGGGTCCTCTGACAGCCCTAGAACATGTGACAGTTGCTTTTCTCAACAACCTTAATAGAAAGACATAAGCTTGGTGAAATCCATCCCCACTTTTTCAAGTTCTCCCAAGCTAAATTTTTATTGTGGAAGGTCAGCCATGAGAAATAAGTCATTTTGGGAGGGCAACCAGTTTTCCAGAAAACAGAAGGGAAGATAGGCTTGGGCATATCATTCTTTAAACTAATCATATTCTGCTAGACGTCCTTTACACAAATCAGATTGGTACCTTTTGAAACCCTCCAAATAAGAAAGTCTGCTTCCAAAAAGTGAAAGATGCCACTATTCCTCAAGCTAACTCTAATATTTCTCCATATTTGGGACAAAGAGTCTAGCATCCCCGTGTTTTCTGCCTCTTTCCATAAAGGAATTCGACCATGCCAAACTGAGACCAATTTATCCCAATGAAAGAAGCCTTTTCTATGAAAGAAATTTATCAAAACTTCAGGCACAATTATTTCCTTCTAACCACTCCTATACCGATCTTTTCCAATGAGAATCTTGCAACCAGATTGGAAACACCATGTTAAATTCTTGAGAAAGTAAGTTTCTATCCTATGGAAGCTCAACCAAATTGTTGATCCATGAGTGGCACCAATTCTTCCCAACTTGTATCAGTGCGCGATATTCTTGATGCCCATATATTTCTTTTGGATTGTGATCCTCCATGGACCTTCCCCATAGATCCCCCTCCACAGTGACTTACATAAAAGTGATTTTCCAAAAGTCCGTAAGTTTAGCAAGCCCCATCCACCATTATTCTTTTGCATTGATATATCAGATAGTTTGGACAGATGAAATTTCATTTTCTTTGATTGTGCGCCCCATATAAAATTTGCAGTAAGCTTATTCATTTTTTGAATGATACTAGTAGGTAGACAAAACAAGTGAGCCCAATAAACTACCAGCTGAGATAGAACTGATTGTGCCAAGATCACTTTCTCTACCAGTGATAGACATTTATATTCCCATAGAGAAATATTTCTATAATACTTGTCCAGCAACAATTTCCAGTCCTATTTTGTATATCCTTTTTATTTTAGTTGGAAACCCAAATATTTAATTCCGAGCTTAATGGATTTTGCTTCTATTTCAAATAGAGATGATAACCATTCAACAGCTTCCAAATTGACATCATTGTGGAAGACTTTCGATTTTGATTTGTTTATATACAAACCTGTAGCTTTTTGAAGCTTCACTAAAATTTCATGAAAACATAACCAGGGGAGTCTGCACAACATTCCAAAGATAAGAATATCATCTACAAATTAATTATGCGAGATGGAGTTTTTTTTGCATATTTTCAGTGGACAACACCTATTTTCTTTTACAACCTTATTGATGTGGAGGCTTAACGAATTCATTGCCAAGATGAACAAGAGAGGCAACAAAGGGCAGCCTTGCTGAAGACCCCTGGTAGCAAGAAAGAAAGGGGATGGGATTCCATTAACAATGATAGCATAGTTAACCTTCTCGACACATGCCATGATCCAGTTTATCATATTAGCTCTCAATCCAATCTTTGCAAGTAAGCACCTGATAAACCCCCAATCCAGGAAGTTGTAAGCCTTATGTAGATCAATTTTGAAAATAACAGCTTCAATTCTTTTGGAATGCATAGCAAATAAGCTTTCCTATGTGTTTTCCACTGCGTCCAGAATATTTCTCCCATTTAAAAAACCATGTTGGTCCTTTGTTAGGAAAATTGAAAGAGTACCTTTAATTCTTTCAGCAATAATTTTCGAAATGATTTTGACAGAAATGTTACAGAGAGATATTGGCCTATAATCCTGGAATTATTCTGCTTTCCCATTTTTCGGAATGAGGGTTATATGAGTAGAAGATGTCATCTGGTGGGTGCTGCCAGATATTCTCGAACCTTCAACCATTTTTAACAAGTTAGATTTGACAAGGTCAAAAAAGTGGATGAAGAATTCAATGGTCCAGCCATCTAGGCCAGGACTCTTGTCCCTTTTGAAAGTTCTCATTGTTCCTAGTAGCTCCTCCTCGGTTACAAGTTGGAAAAGGCTATCGTTCAGATCAACGTCAAACATTTGTGGGAATAAATCAATACGCCAAAGAATGTCCTGAAACCTGCAACCTTCAGATCTCTTATACTGATTTTGAAAGAATCTCACATCTTCCTTTGAGATGTCTTGTTGGGAAAAAAGGAAGCCTCCTTTTCCATCACTTATTTTCCATCTAGAGTTTTTTCTAGTCTAGAGTTTGCAAATTTCTAGAAAAACTTTGTGTTCTTATCCCCCTCCTTAAGACAAATCGCTCTTCTTTTTAGTCTCCAAAAGGCCTCCTCCTATTCTAGAATTTTTAATTTATCCTTTTGAAGCTCCCTTATACGGCATCTCATTTTGAAAGAGAGTTCATCAGCAGCCATGGCTTCAGATATGCTATCCAATTCCATTTGTATTTCCTGTAGTGATGTTCTTCTCAATTGTCTTTTCTTGAGCTGCCATTCCTTAACCACCTTTTTAATGACATTAAGCTTTTCTCTAAAGGTCAAAAAGGGGGGAAGATTTCCTGTTGATGACAGGTCTTTCCATGTTATCACTATAATATCATTAAACTCCAGATCTTCCAAGCATGACCTATTAGATTTGAAAGAATAGCCTTTTCTAAATCCTTTTTCCCTCCAATTTAGAAGAATTGGTCTATGATCTTATATGAACACATTCCCAATTGATGTGAAAGGAATGCCCAGGTTGTCGATTATGCTAGCATGAAGGATACATCTATCAAGTATTTTGGCAATAAAGTCCTTTCCAGACCTTCCTTTTTCCCAAGTCGGGAGCATTTTGAGAGGCTTTATCTCAACCAGGTTTCTGCTTAGCAGCTCATATTTGATGCGATCTGCAAGGGGATTCTTTTTCCTACTATTGCCCCATGTTTCATCCGAGTTTAATGTGACATTAAAATCTCATGCAATCATCAATGATTCAATGCCAAAAATTTCCGAATCAAATAATTTCTCCCAGTATTGCAATCTGTTTTTGTAAGGTGCATAAATATTTAGAACATTAATTGGACAGTCTTTCCTCCTGATTTGAGCCGAGATGAGGATGCCCGCTAGGCATCTGTATGCCTTTGCTTTGATCCACTTAGGATCCCATAAGACTGCCAAACCTCCCGAAAGGCCACTTGCTTCCAAGGCTGATATATGTGAGTTAGGAAACATTTTCCGGAAGTAGGAAATTGATACAACAATGTTATGCATGGTTTCTTGAATTAAAATTATTTTAGGATTTTCTAATTATAAAAAGTTCTTTAGGGCGAAATTTTTTTCGTCTGCCCCAAGACCTCTAACGTTCATGGATATGATGAAGGTCATTGAATGTTCTTATCAGCAATGCTTGCTCTAAGAGGCCTTTCTTCAGTCATATCAATTATGGGAACATCTACTAGAGAGAGATTACGAATTCCTCTACCTTCTGTGTCTCCCATTCCCCTGAAGTGTCTACTGCCCCTATTGTTTTTATTTCTCACCGTAATGTTTTCTTGCAGAATTTGGGCTAATTTGAGGAGAGGGTTGGTTCCTCAGCTTATGAATAGTGAGGGGTATAAGGTACAATGATTTCATGTTTAGGAAGTAGTCCAAATCGTTGCCAATTAAATTTGCAGGAGAAGAGACCGAGGAGTTTAGCGGAGTGGCCAAGACAAAATGTTATTTTCCTTTAGCAAAAGGGGACCATTTCTTTCTAGGAGATGGGGATGTGGATGAAATGAGGGTAATTTGTGTCACCTTTTCAAAATTCTTAAAAGAACGAGACACTGGAGGAGGAAGGGGAACTTCATGATCAGAGACAGGTTCCAGGGGAGGCATTGACGGGGAGATAACATCCAAAGGATTTGGGCTCTTGAGAGGGATTGGGGAAAGGTGAGAACATTCCTCAAGATTTTGTAGTCTTTGGTGATCACCTAATATAGATGGAGATAGACTATTTGAAGGAATTTGCTTCCCTGTTCTCGAAGAAGGAGTCTCCATCCTATAGATGTTTGTTGTCGTTCGAGTGCGTCCATGATGCTTTTGAATTTTTAGAATAAGACGACGAGGACAATTTTTGATTAGGTGCCTTGTCTGGTGGCAGGTAGAACATCTAAAGGGCACTCCCCAATAATCCAACCTCTGGGATATTTTAAAATCCCTCCAGCAAATGTCAATGTGATTAGGAAAACCTCCCCTGTAGGCTTTTTCAATGAGAATCTAGGCCATTATTTTGTCCTTTTCTCCTAGGCATCTAGGATCAACATATACACATCTTCCTATGGCATTTCCAATTTCTGTTAAGGTTTCCTTTGACCACAATTCCAGGGGGAGCCCTGTAAGCTTAACCCATATCAAGTTGTTACTAGGAGTGTTCTTCAAAGGGTTATAACCAATATACGACTTATGAAGGATGAGAAATCTCCTTCCATAAACCCATGGGAGATTTTGAATAGCTTGCAGCTTGCTATTACTCAGAAAGTGGAAGCAATACCAATCTTTTAACAATATGGCCACTATAGGAGTGTAGCCGATCAGAAGTTTCCATTGTATTTCCAGTCATTTCCTCATCTTGGTGTCGTCCATTTCTGGGAAACGCCATCGGCCGACCAGGGCATTGTTCTGAAGGCTTTCTATGTGATCTGTCAAAAAAATACATTCAATCCTGATCACTGCAAGGGGGGCTAGTTTTTACAGGCTTCATATTTTTTCTATAGAGAATTAATGAGTCGACATAAGTCTTATCCTTTTGATGTAATTTGGTATGGAAGTATTCTCGGGAGGGTCTTTCCTTTGGTCTATCCTTTTCATCCACGACATTCTGTGGGAAAGAGGGATGGATAAAAACCTCATCCAACATAGACTGCCACTCATTTGACTGCATGGCGACACCTCCGGAAGATTCGGCCAGAATGGCAGCTTCAACCATGGCCTCCGTGGCTGATGTGTCAGACCCAAATTCCATCCTTTCAAGGACCACCTACTATTTTAATACACGTAGTACTGAATATCCAAAAAGAGATATGTCAGATTAGGATGTAGGATTGACTGTGTGTGTGGGTTGACTCCTTCCGAATAAAACACCCAAAGAAAGTATGATCCCCATAGATAATTCGAGATTTTTCTGATGAAAGTACTTACAAAAAGAAGTCTCGAGCATATAGAGACTCCCTTTCCAATGGGAAAGTAGAAAACAAGAGGCTAGTTGTCCTCCCTATTTGAAAGAGTATGGTGTTGTTCTGAGATCAGATATGGTAGGAAGACATGATTTTTTTAAAAGATGGCAGATTTCCTTTTCCTAAGAGTACTGACTCCGTCCCTTTTGGATTTAATATCCCTGAGAAAAGTAAGCTTGATTTTTCAAAAGAACTCTGCCCAAGACTAACCTTAAAAATAGGACTTTGTGCGAGGAGGGTTTTTCGGTACCCAAAAAATTTCTCGGTACTCTGAATAAGGGGTCCAACCCGGGAAAACCAGGAGGTCAACAGTAATGAAGGAGAATACCAGAGAATTTCAGATCAGAAAAAACTAGAATTGTTTAGGACGAGGCATCAGCACATGCAATGCAACAACAAAAAATTTCGCATACACATCACCAATGGCCTAATTTGGATCTTATACCTGAGCACAATTTGGTGATTATATCATAGTCTTTCAACTTGTATATGGATACCCATAAACTTTCCAGGTTTACAGTCCCCTTCATTTGCATTCAATATTATAGCAGAGAAGAAACAAATAGATCTTCTTTATAATAAAATCAATCTTTCAAAACATAAGCACATGAAAAAACTAGGCGAAGTGCTTGAGACTGATATCCAAGAACATAGTTTAACTGCCATTTTATGATTGTAAAAAAAGAAACCTTTCTATACAACGATTTTTATATAATTCAAAATAAGGTAAGCTCACTGACCTGAAGCCGCAAGCATGCCGAGAGAAGAGTGCAGAGGAAAATTGCCGACACACCAAAAATAGAAAGCAAGGCTCGGTGATAACGTAGTTGAGATAAAAAGTCCTTGGAGGATACAGTGTGACATAGATAAAGTGGATCAAGAGAAAAAATGAAACCCACCACTGTGTTAGGAGTGAACAGGGGGGATGGGAGAGAGCCAAAAAACTTCTTCCTTGCAAGAAAGATTGTTTTTAAACAACAGTTAGCAGATAAAGGTGCTGTGGAAATGTGTCACCACATGCAGACTTAGCGGGATTGCATGCATGGAGGGCGTTCCATGTTCAAAGACGAGGCATGACAGTAGCGTAAGCGACATGTATTGGGAAGTCCAGTGAGGAAACACACCTGTTGAGTGGTTATAGGCTATCAGTGTTCAATAAACGCTTCTCATTCGGCCGCACTCCTCTACTCGGCAGTCACACTCCTCTTCCATTCTTAAGTTGGATTATGCAAAGTTCACTGGTCAAGATTTTAAACAAATTCCATCATATGCTCTAGTTGCCTCCTCCGCAGTGTTAAACATTCTGAGCCAAACCCTAATGCCCTTTCTGGGTTCTTGAATCTCCTCAACCAATTTTCCCCATGGACACTGCCTGACACCTCTATATAAATTTGACTTCTTCCTCCCTGTTATCTTAGCTGAGGAATTTTCGAAATCCTTGAAAGAATCTTGAAATCCTTCAAAGTGAGAATCACCTCATTCTCACCTCCTTCAAAACGCAACAAAAGTCAAAATAACCATAAATAAATGAACCCTAGGAAGCAATAACAATTTCTTGAATGCAGAGAAATCGTTATTATCAGTAACTCACCTTAAGGAAATTCTTGCTTCGAGTAGACAATATTCTTGCTAGGCTTATTATTCTGCTTGTATGAATCGTTGAAGCTACCCAATTTATCCAAGGATTTGACATGGATTTGCTATCGATGAATAGGTTAGAGAAGGTTCGATGACTATCAAATACTTTTATATAAACAAATGATATATTGAAAGAATGAAATTTTTTTATGCAAAATATATTTTAGCGATCAGGAGGATGTATTTCTATGGTTAGTGCACCATTATTGCTTTACTAAATATTCACACCTCATCAAAAAATAAAACCAAATGAAGAATACACTTCAGAAGTAGAGAATAATAATTGAATCAATAGGAGTTGTGAGATGTTCAAGAGGAAGAATGATTGCATTTGCACTTTGAGAATGGAAGAAATAGTTAGGGTAGTTTATGGGTCATAAAATAAACAAATCCTAAGTCATTTTTCCTAACAAGTATATACGAATGGATGTGAGAAAATTATGGCTTAGTTATGGCTTCATCTGATGGCAGACCCATGAGATGGTTATGGCATCATCCGCACATGAGAGGGTTATAGCATTATCCGATGGTAGATGATAGTTTAATCATCTAACAACAGATCCCACAGTGTAGAGTGGCACCTAGGGGAGTTTTCCGAGAGGGAACAACTTATGGCATAAAAACGAATATGTTGTAAAGTAATTTAAAAGTAAAGAAAGGAAATTTTGTGAGTATGATGTTTAAACCCTATACTTCTCAAAAATATTTTAACAAGATATTTAAATAAACAATTTGGACATCTATGTTAAATAATTTATGTAGATGTCATCTTCATAGATATATCTATCTATAAAAAATAGTTTGTTAAAATAAAATTTTTAATGTTGCATATAGTAAAATATTCAATGTGGGTTGTTAATAGTAAAATGTCTAGATGTACATGTTAGGTATTTATCGTGAAAAAATAAGTTTTCATGGTTAAAACATTTCTTTGTTCCTATATATATTATATATAGTATTTAAAAATACAATTTAAAGAATGAAAAATTACATATTGTATTTTGCAAAATAAAAAAAGTTTGCACATGAAGAAATTTGATCCCTCTAGGCTCATGTTAGATTCATACATATGATGGACCTATGTTGGTTTCATAGGTTATGGTGAATTCCATCTTGTACTTGGTTTGTTTTATTGATCTCATATTTTTTATCTTTTTATTTACCTCCTTTTTTTTTGGCTTTTGATTTTGAGAGGTCTATGTTTGTGGTCTCATCGTCCTCTTTAGGGCCCCCAAATGTATCTAGCATTCCTTCTTAGACTTCATGAGATTTATCACCCTGCCTATAAAGGATGGATATCATAGAATATTGTTATTGTAGGATATGCCTAGAGAACACTTGAGATGGAACCTTTGTTCTATCATATTTGACATACATTGTAACAAGAGCACTTCAATCATATACAAATTAAACCAAACTTGGATAATCTGAGCATGGGCTTTCTTAGCTTATTGAATAAATTTCCAATTGGGACAATCATGACTAACACTAGGACAATTAAAATTGGTTGATTCAATTACTTTATGTTGAATTTAAAAGAAGAGTATTAAATCATCCTTACATTGACCATGTACAAAATACCCAACAAGTTAACTTTGAAAAAGATATCTAGCCTGCTTGAGATAATCTAAGTGTGGGTTTCAGTCACCCACTAGAGATTTTTGACAAAAAATTGAATTTTCTCCAAAATATTTGTCCACTTTTATGTGTTTTTTTTATTTATATTAAAACAATTACTTAATTATACATAACTATCAATGAAGTTGCATGCCAAGTTATAGCATATGTTGCTTTCTTATCTTTTCCATAATTTGTTTTTGCAGGAATACAACCCATTTTACATGAGGATCCAAACTTGGTTGAGAAATCACATGTAGAAATTCTTAGATCATGGTAAGCTATTATACACTCACAAAATCAAACTAAATACTAAGAAACATAAAATTGATAACTCCTAAAAAACTATAAATTTTGAATCCTAAATTCTACAAACACATCATATAGAAAATATAATAGAAAGTGCACTATGTTAAATTCAAATAGATAAGGGTTTGTTTGCATAGGAACCATTAGGTAACATCTATCTAATTACTAGGATTTGGTTTTGGCTCCATATCCATCGAAGCCACAATATAGGTTGATAACCTAGAGGGACTTGACTAGAATTAAACATGTGACCCATGGCCTCCTTGTCAGAAACATGCCTCAGTTGCATAGGAAACATGAGGTAGAATCGAAGTTATTAGGATTTGATTTTGGATCCATATACATTAGAGGCACTATAGAGGCTAGTGACCTAGAGGAACCTGATTGGAATTGAACTTGTGACCGATGGCCTCCATGTCATAAACATATGTTGAGTGGGTGGTTCAATCAACTTCAACTACTTAAGCTAGCTCCTTGGGGGTGAATGTATTGAAAAATCATTTTTCAAAAAGTATTTATTTTGGATAGGGTAACTTTGAAAGAGGTTGTAACTAATAGATTTCTCAAAGTAATAGGTGAATGAAATTTCCAATCAAGTTATAGTAATTTCTTCATCCTCATCATAGGCAAGGTCCATATTGCAGTGATAGAAATGAATGACTGATAAAAGTTATGTAATAGTGTAAGGTGGCATATTATGTTAAAAACATGATCAAACTAAACTTTAAATTATGTTCGATAGGGGGACACTAATAACAATAAGGGCTACAATGACAATATTAATGGGAGAATTGCTAGTATTATATGGACCTAACATGCTCCTCTCATTCGAAAAAGTGTTGTCCTCAACACTTGAGTAGTTCTGGATGCTTCTGTATAAAATTCTCACCCTCCCATGTGGAATCTTCAATTGGTAAGTTCTTCCACTTGATGAGATACTCTGAAATTGATCAATTTCATAGCCGTCAAGTTCTTGTTTCTATTACTACTTCAGGTTCCAATATGATTTTTCCTTCCCCATCAAGTTCTGGTAATATTTTTTGAGCTTGGATTTTGTCACCTATAACCTTCTTTAAACATGAAACATTGAAAACTGGGTTCACTCGGGAAGCTGCAAGAAGCTCCAATTTGTATGACATAATACCAATCTTTTGCAATACCTTGTATGGGACATAATACTTTGGTGATAATTTAATATCATTCTTAGCTTTCTTGAGGGAAATTTGTTTATATGGTTGTAGTCATAGGAATACCCAATCACCTACATCAAAACTTCTTTAACTACAATGTTGATCTACATGTTTTTTCATTATATTTTGCACCAAAGCGAGGTTGTCCTTTAAAAGTTGGAGAACTTGTTGTTGATGCTCGATGTGATGTTCCACTACTTGAACCTTATAATTTTCTCTTAAATATGATGTAATGGACAATGGATGATATCCATAAAGTGCCATAATTGGGGTCGTTTTTGCTACAGTATGGAAGGAAGTGTTATACCACAATTCAACCAGAGGTAACCATTTGACCCATTATGTCTGTTTATCTGTTACAAAGCATTGAGGATATCCTTCCAAACATTTGTTTACTGTCTCAATTTACCCATCAAATTAAGGATGATAAGATGAGCTATGAGCTAACTAAGTACCAATACAAGAAAATAATTATGTTCAAATATTTCTAGTGAAAATGGGATCTTCGTCACTTACAATAATGTTTAGGTTTCCATGTAGCTATTGAACTGTTTCCATAAATGCAGTAGAAACTACACTTGCTTCAAATTGATGCAATAATGCATAAAAATGTGCATAATCGTTAAGTCTGTCAACAACCACCATGATGACACTCTTTCCTTCGGACTTGGGTAAACCTGTGATAAAATCCATTGAAACCTCTTCCCAAAATTGGCCTGGGATGGATAAAGGTTGTGATAGACTCGGGGTCGTAATTGTTTCAACTTTATTCTGTTGCCAAACAAAACATTCTACCAAAAAATTCTGAATATCCGATTTATGGCCATCCCAAAAAAAATCCTTCTTAACCCTATGGTAAGTTTTTAAAAATCCTGAGTGCCCACCTAAGGGAGAGGTGTGCAATTCCATAAGAATATTTTGTTTGAGTTGGGAATTCTTATATAGGTATAAGAGATCTTTGTACCATAACGAATCATTTTTCCAGCTAAAGGTATTAGATGTAATGGGATATTGTTGTAACTTTTGAATAAGTGCCCACACTTCTTCATCATTCTTCCATTCATTCCTTGCTTCGTTTATCCAATCCAGTCAGATAATAGAAATGGTGCAAATCAATGCTTCCACATCCTAATGCTTTCTTGAGAGTGAATCTACCACAAGATTTTGCTTCCCTTTTTTGTATATGATTTCAAAGTCATAACCCAACATCTTTGTAACCCATCTTTTCTTCCCTTCTAAATATAATCTTTGCTCTAAAAAGTATTTAAGGCTATAATGATCTATTCTTAACTTGAAGTGTCTTCCCATCGGGTACGATCTACTTTTCTTAAGTGCATGTAGTATTTCCAACATTTCCTTCTCATAAATAGTTTTTTGTAAATACTTTCATTTGATTGGATGAATTTAGAAAGCAATGGGTCATTCTTCTTACATTAAAACAACACCAATTTCATTTCCTAAGGAATCACATTCCACATTAAAGGTTTTTGTGAAGTTCGGAGTAGCTAAGACCATTGCTTAGCACATTTCCTCTTTAATATGTTCAAAGGCTTTCATTTCTTCTGGAGTCCATGAAAATTCATCTTTCTTCAATAATGTTGTTAGAGCAGCTTATATTCTCCCATAATTCTTAAAAAATTTGCGATAATACCCTGTCAAACCAGGAAAACCTCGTAGATTCTTTATGGATGTGGGAATTTTCCGTTACTTAATGGCTTTAACTTTGCTAGGGTCTACCTTAACACCTTCATGAGATACAATATGACCTAGATATTCCACCTCTTCTTCTCCAAAGAAACGTATGGAGCTTTTTTCATCTGATTGTTTCTCCTCCAATAGTTTGAGAACCTTGCCAACATGTTGAATATAATCCTTCCAAGGCTTGTTGTAGATTCATATATCATCAAAAAATACTAATAAAAATTTTCTAAGGAAGGGTTTCAAAATGGAATTCATCAAACCTTGAAATGTAGAAGGTGCATTGGTAAGGCCAAAAGGCATGACGAAAAATTCATAATGACCCTCATGATTTCTAAATGTTGTTTTCAAAATGTCTTCAGTTTTCATTCTGATTTGATGATATCCTGAATGAAGATCAAACTTGGTGAAGTAAAGTGGTCCATGCAACTCATCCAATAATTCATCAATGATAGTAATGGGATATTAATCTTTAACAATGAGCTTGTTGAACTCCCTATTATCTGGACACATGCACCATGACCCATCCTTCTTGTGCACCGATACTATTGGAGAAGAGAGTGAAATTTGACTAGGTTGAATTATGCCATCATCTAGCATTTCTACAACCATATGTTTAATTTCACTCTTTTGGGCATAAGTATATCTATAAGGTATGATGTTTGGAGGAACACTTCCTAGAATCAAATGAATAGCATGATCATGATCAAAAATAGGTGGGAGGCCTTTGGGAGTCTCAAATACCTTGGAATGATTGTCCAAGACTTTTTGGAGATTGAGAGAAATATATGATTTCGATGTGGGGACCTCTAGCGAACATAATTGTGCAATTACACTTTGTTGTTATTTCTTTAGAAGATATTTCATTCCGTTAGAGCTGATTATCTTTCTCAGCTTCCATGTGATACCCCTTAATTCAACTTTCTTTCCTTTTGAAGAAAACTTCATGAAAATTTGTTGAAAATTAAAAGCTATTGTACCCAAGGATTGTAGCCATTGGAATCCTAGTACAACACCAATATCACCCATTGGAATGGAAAGCATTGGGATATTCAATACATATTCACCCATGTATAGCTTGATATTATGGCACTTTCCATAGAAATTTATGGTTCCTCCACTTGCAACCATCATTTGAAAATTTGGTGCTAGATATAGGAAGCAATTCAATTCCTTGGCTATCTTACAATGAATAAAAATATGGGTATTGCTTGACTCAATCAACAGTTTTACCTTTTCCTTCTTGATATACCTTCTATCTTAATACTTTTAGGAGTGATAATTCCAACAAATGCATTAAAAGATATGGTCGAATTCATTTCTTATTTCTCCAGGGTTTGTTCCTGGTGTATATCCTCTTCTTTTCAAGTTTCCTATTCCTTTTCTTCCTCCTCTCCACAATCCATGTAAAATAATTTTTCTCAGCACACTTATGACCTTTAGTGTATTTGTTATCACAAGTGTAACAAAGCCCTTTTGCTCTTTTTTCTTCCATTTATATTGGTGTCAACTTTGTAGGTTGTGGAAAGGTAGGAGCAACAACACTTCCATCTTTATAGTTGTGAGTGGTAGGCTTCATTGTTGCCATAATTTTGCTTTCCATCTTTCTTGCCAACCTCAATGCCTTCTCCAATGAATCAGGTTCCCAGAGGCGAAGCTCATGTTGGATGTTATCCTTTAAAGTCTCTATGAACACATCAATCCTATGCTCATCTAGAATATTGTTTACTAGGTGTTTCTATTTTCTTTCTTTAGGACATCAATTAATGTTAATAATGATTCACTATGCGCTTTGAATTCCTTCAAACTAAATTTTCAAACCAAACTTATGGGAAAAGAAAAAAAAACTACACACCTTTTCCTCACTTTGTAGGAGCTTGACATTGAATCTGCTTTATCTTTGTAATTGTGGATCTCCAAGGTCTAAAATTGTGTCATGTTGTAGCCCTCTAAGTCCTCTTTCTAACACTACAAGTTTGATCAACATTAGATTCTCCAAGGAGGCGTTATGTCAAATCTCACACGATGACATCATTATAGAGTGGTTCATTAGGGTGCAGTTGTATGAAGTTTCATGTGTCAATGTGTTAATCTTAGGACCTGAAACTGATACACAGAAAACTACAGACCATCATATTTTTGTAACTTCTTACAAAATTTCAATATAATGCTCAGAAAACAAGTTATGACGATTTTTTGGAGGTCACATGTTTGAGATATAATTCAGGATCCTGTAAAAACCCTAATTTCATTGGATCATATCTCTAAAAATATAGAAAAAACAGATCTAAAATTTGGACCAGAGTTTCAGAGCGATCTTAAATCAAATGTGTTTTTTTTAGCTTTCGAAACATCGTAGAAAAATAGTTATAGCGAAAATGTCACGATGACCTATTTGGAGTAGTGAAACCCTAGAATCCCAAGGGCTCTAATACCAAATGTTATGAAATCAACTCACAAAAAGATAGAAAAGATAGATCAATGCCCTAGAAATCAGCCTCTTTGAGGGGGAAAACTCCTTTACATTACACAAATGAAAAACTATTGGATGATACAAATGACAGTACCTCATTTCTATATATAGGAGTCTAACGGGTCACAATATAATCAAAGTCAACATAACAATAATAATATAAGGGCATAGAAATAACAATAGTGGGCTTCTATGTGTTGGCATTATGATACATGTGTTGTACTTGATGGCAACTCACTTGTAGCAGAACAAGTTTATAGTAACTAAATGAATCTACAGAATAGATCAGAGGTGACAGAATGATGGAATAAATATGAATCCATAAGTCAAAGATGATAGAATGACGGATAGACAGAATGCAGGGCAGTTCAGAGGAATCAGTTTAGAAGTGATGTATGATGATAACTCTCACACTATAATAGGTCTATTAATAGATAACAAAGTCATGGTACAAATGTACAGGATGAAGGAACAAAGGTCTATTGATCATAATTGAGAAGTAGAAGAAAAATGATGTTGTAAGGTAGTTTAAGTTGCATACGCAAGTTCACTTTGAAAAAGAAGGGTATACGTTCGGGTTAATAGAACAAAAAGAGTGTATACGTATGCAAGAACTTTCCCAAGAGAAAAAGCATGTATGGGTTGGAAAGTCAAGGAAATTCAATATTAAAGAATACCATGGTATTAACCCATACCATTGAGTGGAGTAATGGTTATTTGATCCCATCCAAGAATACTAGAGGTTTTAAGTGTTGTTTTGGTATGAGGCATTGAGAAAAGCTAAAACTATATAAGGAGGAGAATATCAAAGGGCTAAGTGCACATGTAATGAATATCTTATGAAGTGTTAGATCAAAAGAAATTATGCATGCTATGGGTTTCTGATGCTTTGCTTGATCTAAACTAAGTATGCACCTAACTGTTTGATGATAGATGAGCTCTAGTAATGGAGCAGGATCATAATGACTTATCATTATGTGATATGATAATGGATAAGCTAGATCAGAATGCTAATGAATGTTTTATCCTTTATATGTCATGACATGGGTATGTTTGAAGTCTAGAATGGATGCAAAGTTATAAGAATGTAATCAAATATATATACACTGGTTTTCCTTAGTTAAGGCGCGTATACATGATGGTTTGGCATTTCCAGGTAGTGTATGAAAAATAAAATCTTGTTGTTTAGAGATGACTAATCTATCTTTTATTTTACTGATGTTTGTCAATGATGTCTTCATCAAATCTGAAAGTAAAATTGATTGTATAAGGAGATTGATTCTACTTGATTTATTTATTGAGTAAGAAGGTTGTCAATGTTGCTATCTATTTAGAACTCTATAAATTGATAGTAGATCTTCAGAATGCCATTGATTGGTACAATTTTTGGTTTAGAGGCTTTGTGATTCAGTATCTTTAGAGGTATACACAGGTTGGGCTAAAGTAAGTAGTGTATACACGCAGGTTGGATTCATTGAAGGAGCGTATACATTTTGACATATGAATTTTGAGGTTACAGTCAGTCTGGTTGTTGATGTAGTGTTCTGGGTTCAGATCCGTGTGTTGGTTATAGTGATCTGTATGTTCCAGTTGATTTGTTGAATTTGACTAAGTTTGAATGAATTATTAATTCAGTTGTGTCAGAGGTTCATTGATTGTTTGATTCATTATATCAGTTATGGTTGATTCAGATATTGATGATTGGGTTTCAGTTATATCAGAGATTGATGATTGAGTTTCAGTGATTGGTTGATGCAGATGTATTTACTCGGTGTATTGCAATGGTGATTGATATTGAGATTCAATGTTACTAATGATTGCAGTGTCAAAATTTGATGAAACATGGTCTTCATATTGTGTTGTTGCATACCAGGAGTATCTAGTATGAAAATTTATGAAACGTGGTAAATGGAGGATACTAATGGTTTGAGCCTTCAGTGAGGAAGTCGAACCTTCTTGCAAGTAGTGTCTAGTGTTTTTATTAGGGGATTGGAGCTCCCTTGCAGTAGTAACTGGAGAACAAGTGAAGATTGTTGCCTTCTGTAGGTCAACACCTATGTACTAGTAAACATATCAGCTAGTAAAAGAGCTAGGGGTTGTAGCTCCCTTCTAGTAGAAGTTGGAGAATGAGAGAAGGTTGCAGCCTTCTATAGGTGGGTTCATGCATACTGGTATGAGTTTGCACCAATACAAGATTTTAAGCAGATTATTCTTTATATTAAAAAGAATACAGAGACAACAATAACAGGTGGTTTTTCTCCCGCATTGGGTATCCACCTTAAATCTTGGTGTTAATGTGTGTTGCTTATGTGTGATGGTTTATTATGTTATTACTGGGCATGGTTACTGTTTAATTTTTAATAAAGTAGTGATGCACTGATTGAAGATCAACATATGATGAATTAACTAAATCAAAGGTTCAGTGAATATACATTGGTTGCCTTAAGAACAATTGTCTACACATGTGAGTTCCCCTCACTAAAGTAGCGTATATAAATTTGATTATGAAATGGAAAAATTTCTTGATTTGTAAATACTGATTCACCCCCCCCCACCCCATGATTATTCCCAACAATTGGTATCGAAGCACGTCCTTTGGAAAAATCTAGATCTCTTAAAGGAGATCCATAGTAACAATGGGAAAGAAGCAAAAGAAGAAATCTCCTTAAAAGAAGAAGACATCTCAAAGGAAATGTGACAATGGGATAGATGATTTCCCATTATGTTGAAGCAACTCTTCATATTTAGAATTACCTGAGAATGAAGTTGAACAAGAAAAAGAATTATCAGGTGTGAATTTGTTGTCCTCTAGTGATACATTTCTCTATTCATTTGAAGATAATGAATGCGACAGTGAAACGACTAAATTTTCTCTTATGGGTGAAAGAGAAAAAATCATATAAAGGCATAATTGAAAAGGTCACACACACAATTAGAGACCAAAAAGATCTAATTGACAAAAGGGGATGTTCCTACAAAGAAGAACTTATCAAGTTAAAAGCTCAATTAGAGGAAGGAAACAAAGTAAGGAAGCAATACAAGGAAAAGGAAGATTAATGTCAAAGGCTGCAGGTTGAACTGACATCATTGAGAAATGAAGTAAATGGAAAGGATACAACAATCAAGAAACTTATAGAAAGATCCAGTTGGTATAAAAGTCTTAAAGATAAGATGCTCACTCTAAAAGAATATCTTGACAATTCAAATAAGCAGAATGAAGAACTACCGCAAGTAGATGAAGAAAAAGAAAATGAGATTCTCAAATTAAGGCAACAAGTTGAAAAAGGTAGAAAGGCTAAACAAATCATGGAGAAGCAATATTTGGAAAAGGAACAGAAATATCAGTTTGAAGTAAATATCTTAAAAGGTAAATTAGAAGAAAAGGATAAACTCTTACGATTTCAAGATAGTATTAATATTTTGGATAAAATTCTTAGTAATCAAAGGTATCCTATCATCAAATCTAGTCTTGGTTTTCATGAAATTGGTGAAGGTGAATCTAGCTCACAAGATAAGGCAAGGAACTCTAATGTAAAATATGAAATTCTAAACAAGGAGATAAAAGGTCAACCCCATCAACAACCAAGGAAAGAAAGACTTCAAAGTAAATCATTTACTCCTAACTATGGAAGTGATAATCACTTCTTTCCTATGATGAATAATGTTGAATATTTTGTATGTCATAATTTTGGACATGTTGTAGCAAGATGCAAAAGTAGAATGGTTCAAGCTAATAATTTCCACACAGAAATATCATCAACGTCTAGGTACTTTGAGGTATATTTATTTTCTTGCAATATGTTTCATCACAAAGCCATTGATTGCTTCAGAAGGAATATGAAACACATAAGATGTTATACTTGTAACATGTTTGGGCATATAGCAAAAGAATGCAGGAGCAAATTTTGGACAACATACCAAAAGGAGCAAACATCATCACACTCCAAGGTATGGAAGAAGAAGGAATCACAGTCAAAAATATGTGGGATAGCTTAGTACACATACAAACAGACTCAGGAGGAACTGAAAGTATGGAATTTCAGTGTTCTAATTCTGATACGCAATTGTCATGAAGACAAGTTGCGTATATACGCGAATTAGAAGCTACACAGTCATGTATGTGTTGGATTAATGAAGAAGTTGTGGGGCAGAATTACAAAAGGGGTATGGTATGGTTGAGTCAATTATCAATTGTATTTTTTGTCTTGATGATTGATGATTGCAGTCTATGGATGTTATCTGTAAGTTATTTTGACCCTCATAAAAGGTTGATGACTTGATGTATTACTGGTTAATGATGATGCCTTGATGATTCTTATGACATATGCAATGATCAGATCTAACACGTGAACTGTTGGCATAGGTTAAAGGGGAGAATATTCTATGCTTCTAATAATGCATTATTCACATTAGGTTTAGAAGTCTTGGTACATAACAATTCTTGTCAATGGTGAGGATGATTATGTTAATGAAGTATTTAAATGATACATCATGCTATGTTGTAGTCATGAATTGCCTATGTTGAAACCTTAGATGATAATTATACTGCTTGAGACACAATTGTTATGCAGATCAGATTTATGGATGATTATGGATTACTCTTTTGATGATGCATACAATACATATGGTATGTTTCTTACATGGTGATCTTCACAAGGACAAAGAGAAGAAATAAGCATGCGTGCACAACTTCATTATTTGATAAGTGTCATTTCTTTTATGTTGTTGTCATCATGCCTTCAAAGATGAATAAACTTCATATGGTGTAGTTATGGAAGATGATTCATATAGTTATTTTCCCTCAGATGCTTGAGGATTGTTGTTGTTGATGATATCAAGCAAGCTTGAAAAATGACTATGAGCTCATGGTTTGCTAGATACATATTGTTATATACCTCTTTGATGTATACACATTATGTTGGATACATGGATGATTACTTAAGTTGCATATTGATAAATATTGTTGGTTGGCCAAGAGAATGGTGTTATTGCAAGTCACTTGAAGACATAACTATTTGAAGACATTGATATTCAGAGACATGACTTACTTAGTCACATAACAATGATGACATCTTACTTTATTATGTTAGGTTTGATATTCACATATGTTGATTATCATGGTTGATGCCTATCAAATGTGGGATGTTCTCTAGTGGTGATACATGGTTGATATATTGAGGGTTCTTGTGGAAATGTCATGCTGTTCTTGATGATGAAATTATAATCATAGATGATGACTATGGTGTTTTCACATACATATGATATGATTTAAATGATTTTGTGTTATTGCTTGGAGATATGACATATTCTTAGTTGATTTATGGAAGGTTATTATAATTCTCTTTCTACTAAGGAAACATAGCAAGTTGATCTTAATGAGATCAAGAGGATGAGTTGATATCTATATGCGGTATAATTTGTCACATGTTAATGATATTTACATTGTCATGTCTTGGGAACTGATGATGGACATATATAGGTTGATGGTCTGGATGCTACTGATAGATGCTTATGGTGCAGATCATATATGGTGTATGATAGATGTTGATGACTATCATGCTCATGTTTATATATTTGGTCTTTATTATAAATTTCACGTATATCATTTGATGTAAAGGTCATGTAAATACATATGATGTAATATTTGTCATATTTCAGTCATGTATAAACAATTGGTATATCCCCACTTGGTTGGGTGGATGAGTCAAATTTGGTGTATCCCAATTGGTTGCATGATTGATGTATGTACGAGTCATTGGTGATAAGAAGCTCATACTCACGAAGTTGACCTATGGAGTGCTATTATTTTGAAAAATATTTCTATAGACTCTGCATATGTTGAGGGGGAGCACGGAAAGTATAATGCATCCCAACATGTACTAAGGGGGAGTTTGATCGACAGAATTCAGTGTATGCCTAGGGGGAGCACGATAAGTGTTCATATTCAACAATTCAAATATGGAAGTCTTCATTTTAGTCAGCCCTTTGCCCTTGATCAAAAAAGGGGAGGATATCTTGGTTCACCCTTTTCCCTTGATGTCAAAGGGGGAGAGTATTTTGGTGTTGCTTGATATCTCTAACAATTTCTATAGCTTACAGTAATCAACACTAATATGATTGCCATCAAGTGCAAAGGGGGGTATTGTTGGCATTATGATACATATGTTGTACTTGATGGCAACTCACTTGTAGCAGAACAAGTATATAGTAACTACATCTACAAGATAGATCAGAGGTGACATAATGATGGAACAAAGATGAATTCATAAGTAAGAGATGACAGAATATAGGGCATTTTAGAGCAATCAATTTAGAAGTGATGTATGATGACAACTCTCACATTATAATAGGACTATTCAAAGGTAACAAAGTCATGGTACAAAAGAAAAGGATGAAGGAACAAAGGTCTACTGATCATGATCAAGAAGTAGAAGGAAAAGGATGTTGTAAGGTAGTTTAAGCTATATAAGTAGGTTCACTTTGACAAATTAGTGTATACACATGAGTTAATAGAACAAAAAGAGTGTATATGTATGCATGCACTTTCAAAAGAAGAAAAGCACGTATGGGTTGGAAAATCAACGAAATTCAGGATTAAAGAATACCAAGGGTCAATACCATGGTATTATCCCACAGTATTGAGCGGAGTAATGGTTATATGATCGCATCCAAGAATAACACATGTTCTAAGTGTTGTTTTGGTCTTAGGTATTGAGAAAGGTTAAAACTATAAAAGGAGGAGAAGATGAAAAGGCTAAGTGCACATGTAATGAATATCTTATGAAGTGTTAGATCAAAAGAAACTATTAATGTTCTGGGTTTCTGATGCTTTGCTTGATCTAAAATAAGTATGCACCTAAGTGTTTGATGATGGATGAGATCTAATAATGGATGAGGATAATAATGACTTATCACTATGTGATCTGATAATGGATAGGCTAGATCTGAATGCTAACAAATGTTTTATCCTTTATATGTCATAATGTCGATATGTCTGAACTTTGGAATGGATGCGAAGTTATAAGTAAGTAGTTACAAATATATATATACGTTGATTTTCTTTGGTTAAGGTGTGTATACACGTTGGTTCAGGATGTCCAAGTAGCATATGCAAAATAAAAGTTTGTTATTCAGAGATGACTGATCTATCTAATTAATTTTGATGTTTTATTATTGTTTGTCAATGATGTCTTCATCAGGCCTAAAAGTAAAATTTAATGTATAAGGAGATTGAGTCTGGTTGATGATTGATTGAGTAATAAGGGTGTCATTGATGCTATCTATTTAGAACTCTATAAATTGACAATAGACGTTCAGAATGTCACTGATTGGTACAGTTTGTGGTTCAGAGGTTTTATGTTTAAGCATCTTTAGAGGTATACACAGGTTGGGCTAAAGTAAGTAGCATATACACGCAGGCTGGCTTCATTGAAGGAGTGTACACATTCTAACATATGGTTTTTGCGGTTACAATTGGTCTGGTTGTTGATGCAGTGTTCTAGGTTCAGATCTTTGTACTGGTTACAGTGATATGTTTGTTCTAGTTGATTGGTTGAATTTGACTATGTTGGAATGAATGCTTGATTCAGTTGTGTCAAAGGTTAATTGATTGTTTGATTCAGTATGTCAGTTATGGTTGATTCAAAGATTGATGGTTGGGTTTCAGTTATATTAGAGATTGATGATTAGGTTTCAGTGATTGGTTAGTGCAGATGTATTTGTTGGGTGTATTGCAGTGGTGATTGATTTTGATCTTTAATGTTACTAATGGGTCCATTGTGAAAATTTGATGAAAAGTGGCCTTTGTATTATGTTGTTCTGTACGAGGAGTATGTAGTATGAAAATTTATGAAACGTGGTCCTAGGAGGATACTGAGAGTTGGAGCCTTCATTGAGAAAGTCGAAGCTGCCTGCGAGTAGTGGTTGGTGTTTTGATAAGGGGGTTAGAGCTCCCTTCAAGTAGTAGCTGGAGAACGAGTGAAGGTTGTAGCCTTTTGTAGGTTGACGCCTACGTACTAGTAAACATATCAGCTAGTACAAGAGCTAGGAGGTTGTAGCTCCCTTCCAGTAAAAGCTGGAGAACGAGAGAAGGTTGTATCAATCTCCAGGTGGGTCCCTGCATACTTGTATGAGTTTTCACTAGTACAAGATTCTAAACAAATTATTATTTATATTAAAAAGAAGACAGAGACAACATGAGCACGTGGTTTTTCTACCGTATTGGGTTTCCACCTTAAATCTTAGTGTTCATGTGTGTTTCTTATGTGTGATAGTTTATTCTAGTATTACCCCACATGGATAATGTTTAATGTTTAATAAAGTATTAATGGACTGATTAAAGACCAACATATGATGAGTTAACTAAATCAAAAGTTCACTTGATATATGTTGTTTGCCTTAAGAATAGTTGTGTGCACAAGTGAGTTCCCTTCACTGAAGTAGAATAAATAAATCTGATTATG
The DNA here is from genome assembly GCA_000404065.3 of Pinus taeda. Lineage (NCBI taxonomy): Eukaryota > Viridiplantae > Streptophyta > Pinopsida > Pinales > Pinaceae > Pinus > Pinus taeda. Next base: position 81,766 of record APFE031452729.1, read on the forward strand.
AAATGGAAAAATTTATTTATTTGTAAATATTGATTCTTCCCTCGCCCCTCCCTCTCCCCTCTCAGTATTATTCCCAACACTATGGAGCACAATAATAGAAATATGGGAACAATAGGGGCACAATAATAACAATAAGGGCTATAATGAAAATAATAATGGGGGAGTCACTAGTATTATAGGGACTTAATAGTAGAACTTCAGTAAAAGTAAATCAATTCAAGCATTTTATATATTATATTTGTTATGGCCAGTGTCCCACTGAGGAAACTATCGAGAAAAAATTTCATGGTGTTTTCTAGCATTTTTGTACTAGATACTAAAATAAAAATGGAATGTTTTAGTGATTTTGAGAAGGAAAATACAATAGTATTAGTATGTGAATTCACTCTATGAGACAATAAGTAGCAATCCTTAGTTTTTTCATATGAGGAATTGTCTAGAAACTTTTTGTGGTGTTCCCTAGCTGGATTGTATCATATACAAAAATATAAGGGGAATGTTTTGCTAACTTTGAGCTTTGGAATACAATGTTAGTAGGAAGTTCTTTCACTCCATGAGACCATAAGAGGTATCCCTTATACACCATCAATAGGTTATCCTACCATACATGTAGCTTGATGCTATGAAAATATTGAGCATTGTTAGTTTTCCATACTCTAACTCCCTATTTTTGAATGGTATACAAAATATTTTTGGTATATCAATTAAATAATATGTAGCTGGCATGATGTCTCTAAAGCCATCTTACCACCTTTTAGAAAAGACAACTATTTATTTTGATGCTGCAATATTTGTTTTTTATTTCCTGGTCCTATTTATATGGATGTTGCAATATTTGTTTTTATTTCCTTGTACTATAATAAAGAATAATTTCTTATGGTATGGTTATCTATTGCTAATGCTAATTGTTTGCACAATCACCCATTAAGGTAATCTAGGCTTATGCATGAGAGGGGTAGGGTTAGGCTAATGATTTAAGTTCTTTGGAATGAACATCTATTTTTTTTATTTCCTTGTACTATAATAAAGGATAATTTCTTATGCTATGGTTATCTATTGCTAATGTTAATTGGTTGCATAGTCACCCCTTTCAAGGTAATCTAGGCTTATCCATGAGAGGGATAGGATTAGGCTAATGATTTAAGTTCTTTCGAATGAATATCTACTTTTTTGGGTTGCTCTCGAGCGTAGTTGTGATGTCTTACACATATTTGACTCAGTGAAAGTAAAAGTAAAAGTAATATTAGTAAAAGTAAAAATAATACTATGTTAAAATAAAATAAACTTTAAAATTAAAATAGTAATAATAAAAATTATAAGTTTATTTTTTTTATTAAATTTTGTTTAGTTAAGGTAAATTTACTTAGTCGAGGTATTAGTGGTGATCTATGAAGAGACACAAGGATCATATTTCATTATATGTAAACGTTGTTTTAGAATGCAAAAATTGAAAAAGAAAGTTACACATTAAGGGACTTAATTTTTTAGATTGATAAAATCAATGATTAAGATTATCATAATGGTTTGTGTCTTTCTATATACACCGTGTATTTTTCAAATGTTTCAATTATATTTTAAATAATTTATTATTATTAATATTTATAATAAAATGAATGAGTTACACATTTATCTTTTAAACTAATTATTAACTTTAATTATTTTTTCCTTTCGAGGATGAATATTTACTAAGTAACATAACTTACTGATATATTACACACATATATTTAGTTAACATGATATTCAAAGAGTATATATTAAGTTCTATATCGAAATATTTATAAGAAAAATAGAGCCTTTATTTTTGTTTCATTTTATTATCTTAATATTTAATAAATATATTATTTAACATATACATCGAAATATTCTATTTATTACTCCAAGACTACTGAAAATGAAATAACAATTAACCAAGTAACCAAAATAAGACTTACATTATTAATATTTTATAATGCTTTTAATTAAAATTAACAAAATAATATAATCATTTATATTTTTATTATAACCCATCTTATTTTTTCATTTAAAATATTTTTTTTAGAGACATGTCGTAGACAAAATTATACATCTCCTCGTTCTGAATTGTAAAATGAAAATGACTCATATATTATGCAAATAAAAAGATTAATTTAGTTTACTTGGTACCGGCAGATTGCCTAATATTACATTTTCCTCTATGCTTATTGTTCCCTATTCCCTATGGTCCAGAAAGCAACCAGGTATTGGGTGGGTAATGGCATTAATTTAGTCGGTATTCCTCTATTAAATGGCTAAACATGTGGGTAGTTGTGAGCAAATTGATACCACGAGTTGCTTTCCGAGTACACGGGGTTGACATGTCATACCTGCATCCTTCTCATTGACTGTAATTTGCGTTTAAACTTCAAAAACCATTGGGTGAAATCTTCTAACGTTTGAGAGCAATCTCTGCGAGTTGCATTGCTACAACACTTCACCATCAAATTGTGTAAGTTTGGGTATTTGTGAAAGTTGCGAGGCCTTAGTAGCGAGAAGTACTCCATTGAAAAATTTGTAGTGACAAGCGTTACATCCTAGATTATAAGGAACCGCATGCCTAATGTTAAAGGAGAGTTGATCTCGGTTTTTGTTAAAAAAGAAATGAACAAGAGCCTTCTGATAGAGGATAAAAACATCAGTAGATTCAAAATAAGATCGAAACCAAGCAGAACGAAGTGCCTGTATCGCGCTCGAGCATGGGTATGTCTGTAACCTGCGTATGAAGATTATTTGGTTTATATAAGTGGAAAATAATAAATCTAAATAATAACTTGATACCTTTTAAATTACTGGTTTTGATTTTTTTTTTTTAAGAGATGTCTATCAAAATGAACAAATAGAGCATAGAAACAAAAGACAATTCTAGATCAAATCCAAAGGGCATGCTTATGAACCAGGTCGAACATGGTTGTGCATGTGGCAGATTCTGTGATAAATATAAATTTGGAATTGGTAAATGACAAAGATTGCGTTGGCAGAAAACATAGAGAATAAACTCGTAATTAGCAATCGATCGAATAAGTCTTCTCATTATTGAGTAATAATAAGTAATTGCTAAATAGATTACATAAAAGAAAAGGAAACAAACAATAAATAACTAGAGCAAGACTTAAGTAGAATTTAATTAAACAAAACCAAAGTGAATTGAATTCAAATTCACTATAACACATCGTAGAGAAACTCGGGACTATGACACTTACAATGCTTAAGTGCTTTCTTTGAAATTCAAATATAATTTTTCCCGATGCTTTCGTGAAAATGTCTACAAGTTAATCTCATGATCCATAAAAATCAAGAAAAATATCTCTATTATTGACAAGTTTTTGAATGAAGTAAAAGTGTGTGTCAATATGCTTGTTCTTTTTATGAAACACATTATTTTTGGATAAGGCAATGACATTGTTGTTATCACAAAAAATAGGAGTTGGCTCTTTTTGAAATGTAAAAGATCATTTAATAGTTTTGTTAGCTATATTGCTTGACAAGTTGTTGAAGTTGCAGCAACATACTATAGAAGATATTGAAACAATGGGTTATTTCTTGGATGCCTATGAAATTAGATTTGTTCCCAAGTGAAAAGCATATCTTGAGGTGCTTTTCTATTCATTTAAGTTGCTTGTGATGTCACTATAAGTGTAGCCTGAGAGTGAGCGTTCTTCAGAATTCTTGTAGACAAACCATAGTTCAGGCCGCTACAGCATATCTTAATGTTTTTTCTGCAACTTTACAATAGGAATTCTTAGGTAATTCCATAAATATGGAAATAAAAATCGCTGCAAACGTTATGTCAATTTTAGTTGCAGTGAGATATAAGAGACTACAAACAAAACTTTTATATAAAGTAGAATCAAGTAATGGTCCTTTGTCTTATTTTCTCAGCTTGGTGCCTAGAAAAATTGGAGTGTCAGCTAGTTTACACATGATCATTCTAAACTTTTGTACGATCTCAGTGGCATATTTTTGTTGACAAAATGAAATGTCATGACAAATTATTGAATTTCAATTCCTAAGAAATACTTGATATGGCCAAGATCAGTCATGCCAAATTTTGTTTTCATGATATCTTTGAATTCTTATAACATCATATTACTAGTATAAAGTGAATCATCAACATAAAGAAAAATAATGAGAATTTTACGTTCATGATTTTTTGTATAAAGAGTTGACTCATGGTTGTTTTTCTAGAATCCACATTTGATGAGATAAGAGTCAACTTGACTGTAGCTCGAGGAGCTTGTTTCAAGCCATATAAGACTTTATTCAACTTCTACAACTTATATTCTTTCCTTGTAACTTCAAAATGAGGTGACTGATCCACATAAAATTCTTCCTCAAATATGCTATTTAAGAAAACAAATTTCACATCTAGATGAAAAAATTGCCATTGACTTTAAGTTGCAGTGGCCATAATATTTATAATTGTATCTAACCTTGCTACTAGGGAAAAGGTTTTGCCATAATCTACAACAAGTTGTTCATAAAACCCTTTGACAACCAGTCTTGCCTTATGTTTCTCAATTTCTCTTTTTCATTAAGTTTGGTCTTGTACACCAACTTGACACCAATGTGAGTTTTATCTTCTGAGAGATCAACCAATTCACAAGTTTCGTTCCTCTATGGCTATGATTTTCTAATTCATTGCATCAACCCAACATTTATTTTTTACTACCTCGTCAAAGTGGGTTGGTTGACATGAAAGAACGGTAAAAATATTATGGTAATCAAAATCATGCTCCTACTCATACATACCCCTAATGCTTCTAATTTTCTTATTATCTTTTGAGGATGAAAATTCACTACAAGATTCATTATTGGAAGAGGTATCATTTTTAGAGTGGTATGTCTCTTCTTGTACCTACAATCTTAGAATCCTTGGTGAATGAACACACTGATTTGTAGCTTCATAAATTTTCTCCCACCAAGATTTGTTTTCAAAAAACTTAACATCTCTACTTAACAAAAATTTCTTAGTGAGAAGATCGTACAGTGTACAACCTTTTGACTATTCATTGTAGCCTAGAAAGATGTATTTTTCACTTCTATCATCAATTTTATTTTGGAGCTTCTCTGGAACATGTGAAAATGTTGCACAACTAAATACTCCAAAGGTAGAGATATTCACCTTCTTACCACTAGATCTCTTGAGGAACTCTATCTTTAACACATGTTGTTATAGATTTATTGAGAATATATACAAACAAGCAACAACTTCTACCCAATACTCATTTGACAACTTATTTTTGTGACGCATGCATATTGACATATTCATGATTAATTGGTTTCTTTTTCTTTATGCCACTTCATTCTGTTGTGGAATGTATTTGGTTCTATTATGCATGATGATGCCTTGCTATTGAAAAAATGGTTTGAAATCATTGGAACTGTATTCTCTTGCTTTGTCTAAGCTAAGTTCTTTCAAAAGCTTGCTACTTTTCTTTTCTTCTTTTGCCTTAAACTCTTTGAACTGTGAGAAAGTATCAGGCTTATCTTTGAGAAAATAAATCCATATTTCCTTGGTATAGTCATTAATAAAGGTGGGAAAATAAAAACCACCACCAATCGACTATGTTTTCATTGGACAACAAATATCTGTGTGGACTAACTCTAAGCCCATTATTTTTCTCTATTAAAAGATGTGGAAAATGTGTCAGTTTTGTGTTTTTCTAGAATACATATTTCACATTTACAATCCTTTTCATTCACAAAAGGGAGATGAGTGACCATAATTTTTTTTTTTAAGAAGAATTAGATTTTTTAAGGGAATATGACGATACCTAGAATTCCATTGTTGTGACTCATGTATCCTTGACACATTGTGTGCAAAAGACTATGAGATATTTTGGCTTATAAGAGTCAAGAGAAACATCCTATTCATGGTTTTTTCTACATTGGATATAAGTCTTCTATTGAGAGGTTTGTCATATATATTGTTAGGTCCCTACAATTGTTATAGGATTGCTTGATTATAGCTTATCATTATTATACTTTATTGTAAATAATATTCCATATTGTAGATTATTTTCAAAAAAGGTCAAAACCTTGAGAAAATAAAAAATATGCTTGCAAGTCAAAATGTAGCATTAGGGAATAATTAAGTGTGTTTAGACTAAAATAATCACATCATTTAAATGTTATTAAATAAACTGTAAAAAGGTGCATGATAGGATAAAATGTTTTGTATATCTCCTATTTCACCTTATCCTAAGTTCAAAATAAAATATTAAGAGGCGCAAGTAGATGAAGTTCTTTGTCGTTTAATGGTTGATGTTTGACAGGTTGAAAAAATCGTGATTTGATCGTGCACATGATCTATGACAAACAGTGTGTTTCGGTCCCCCCTCACGATCCAAGCTTTACCATCAAGGGGTGGGGGGGGGGGGGCGGGGGGTGGGCGGTCCGAAATGGGCGATATTCAAAACCACACCCACTCTAATGTGTCAACCCTGGGTGATTTTTCACCCCCCTCAAATGAAACCATTAGCTGCCCCCCCCCCCTCGAAAAAGTGGTTTCTCCGCCAACTAAAGCCACTTCCCCTCATCCACTTACCATGTCCCCAATTAATCACGTCTACCACTCCTATTCTGCCATGTATCCTTCACCCATTACTCCTACACCAACAAGCATTGCTATGTCATCTCCCACATCAATGTCATTCATCTGTCTCATGATCAGTTGAAACTATGTTTTTTCCTATACCCCACATTGACTTCAAACATGGTTTCCAAACCAATGATGATGAATTTTTAGAAACTAAAAGAGGTTTTTTTCTACCAACATCACCCTCTACAAAAATTTCTCTCAATTTCCTAATAGCTATTATGGTTTTGAATATATAGATGAAGCTTTGCAGGCATATTTTCCCAAATTTTCATGTTTAGTCATATGTTTGAAGAACATATTGTTGCCAATCAGAGATGACTCTTGAGAACATGGAGGAAGTTTGTGTTCCTAATATTGCAAAGTACAATAACCTACTTCATATTTTACAAAGATATTACAAAACGAGAGATACATGTACATATTTACAACCTATTTTTCGGACTGTGTAAAGTCCTATTTCCGTCACCTTTTTTAGTAGAATATTGGGAACAACTGGAGCCAAATCTTGAGAATCGGAGAGATGGTTATCTCAAGAACATATTTATATACAATAACCTCTCTCACATTTTACATTGTTATCTTGGATTGAGATATACAAAAGGATGAGTGGACCCTATTTTGCAGAATTTCGAGAGGAAAATGCTCAAAGACAATTAGCCACCTCATCAACTCAGAGTTGCAATCAAATTCAAATTTCTCTTCCTTGTCAACATAAATTCATAATGATCGTGCCAAGTATCTACATTAGTTTTGAATTTCCTACATTTCATTTCTATTTGTGTAAAACAATTTAGGATATTTATAAAAAGATCTTGAGATTTTTATCAAGATATTTTATTTTAGAATTTGCATAAATACTTCATCATTTGAAGTAATAGATCTTGGGGTTTTGTATGAAGAAATCTATTGTCCAATGTAAAGCTTGTCATTAAGCTCAAATGGGTTGATCAATAATACAAAGACTCTTCACAGGATACTTTTGTTGCGATATGTTGTTGATGTTTTCCTTAGTGTAATTGTGTTTCCACTATTATTCTCTGTATGTTTATCATCTAAAATCTAATTATAAGACAAGAGATGTGAAAAATAGGATATGTTTTTGAGCACCCTATTTGGACTGTGTTTACAATCTGTGTGTTTTCTTCTGAAAGTCTGATTGAGAAATTCTTAAATGCTTCTCAATCCCTGTTGAATCACACCTTTTCTCCATTCCATAATTCAATTTAAATATCCAGGAAATGTAGCTAGCTTTCCCTGTGATTACTCCTTTGAATTTTTGGTGTAGCAACCATCTCTTCTATCTCCATTGCCCAATGGCCTTCCCTTACTATTCCAACAAAACCAATTCAAAAACCAAAATCCGAGCCCAATAAGTAGCCTAAAAATATAATCAAAATAAAGCTAAATCTCAGAGAGATATCCTTCTCTAAGTTTAGGAGGGCTAGATCCTAAACTCGAAAGTGGTTTTGATGTTGCCTTCGTGGTTTTTTCTTCAACCTTGAAATTACTGAACACTAACATAGTGGCAACCATACTGGCGAAGGACAATTTATCTTTCTCAGAAAAGTGTATCCTATTCCAGATCTAATTGCTGATGGTGAATAATGATTAGACACAAGAAGCTGAATTATTCACCTAGCAACTCCATGTTTCAAGAATCAAAGCTTAAACGTTTCATGGTGACTCCCTTATCAAAGAATCTAGAATTGTAAAGAACTTATGGTGACTCCATTTCATTATTGATTGTTTTCAAAATGAGTTCAAGAATACAACGTAGGTATACTCCTATGGATAGATCAAGTATTCTAGGTTTTCCAAATCCCATGCCCATTAGTGATTGCTTAACTAATATTCCATTGTTTAAGCATAAAAAAGGAGATGATGTTGTTGTACATTTATTGAGGTTTCATATGCACATCTGTAAGCTTAAAATCAAATTTAATAAAGATTTTCTTATGAAAATTTTTATGGCAACTTTGGAGGAAAAGGCTAGATCTTGGTATGAAAATATGCTTACTGCTAGTATATGTTCATTAATGAATTTTCATACTATTTTTTTTGAGAACTAGATAGGGAATTATCCATCTTTATTGATGATTCAAAACTATTGTGATCATTTTGAAAGTTTTATTCAATATCTAGAAGATTTCTCTGATGATGATTAGTTTGCAAACGATGAAATACTAGAGGCTTTAGATGAAATCCTTTTCAACATTATGAACAAAAGGTAGAAGTCTTGCTTGAATTGTCTTCCCCTCAAGAAGAAATAGAGGATATATGTTGTCTATATGATCATGAAGATTCCCCACAGGGAATAATTCTTGCAACACCACGACAAGCTGATAACCCAGAAGTAAAGGATGAAATTCAACAACTTGAACCTGATCAAGAAGAAGACAACAGTGAAAATCAACAGGATATTTCAGATACCATGGATGAAAACATTAACATTGTGGTTGTCTCAAGTGCAGAAGATCAAATTAAAGAACAAATTCCTTGTACTAATCAGGAAGTAAAGGTAATCGAGCATATTGTTGAAGATTCATTTGTTGATTTAGAACAGTCTTGTGATCTGAACGAAGAACCAACAGAGCTTAAGCCTCTTGATCCACAAGAACATTTTCAACAAGTAGTGTTTTCTTCAATGATTAAAGACCAATCATATTTACATGATGAATATCTTATGTTGCATGTTTTCCATGATCCTTTGGTCAATTTATTACATTCATTGGTGAAGGTATAATTTTCCAGATTCATCAATACAACAATTGGATCCAGTGGAAAAGTTAAGTTGCCATTTTCTGAATTTATTTTTCCACCTAAAGAAGAAGAATGAAAACTTCAGTTAAGTATCCATATTCTTGAATGGTTGCACTTGATGTTCATTATTACTTGATATGGCGTTCATTTTATCAGATTAAAGTAGGTAGCAAAGTGCAACTAAGCTCCGTATTTTGAGCATTTTTGTTTTTCAATGCATTCTTTCTAGTTTCAATTTCAAATTGTAGTACAACTTTCAGTTCAGTGCATATTTTAGATTTTAGTGTGCATAATGATTTTGATTCCAGTTCAAGTGTTTCACAATACCAAATATTTTATGGTAGAACATGTTGTAGGTTTTGGGATCAGACCAATGGATCAGGATCCTAGTCTACTATGTTCTTGACACATCACTAGGAAGTGCCATCCCTAGCTGGAGGCACTGTTAGGGTCCTATAATTTTTATAGGATTTCTTGATTATAGCTAATCATTATTACATTTAGTTGTAAATAATATTCCATATTGTAAGTTATTTTCAAAAAAGGTCAAAACCTTGAGAAAATAAAAAAATATGCTTGCAAGTCAAAATGCAGCACTAGGGAATTATTAAGTGTGTTTAGATTAAATTAATCACATCATTTAAATATGATTAAATAAATTGTAATAAGGCACATAATAGGATAAAATGTTTTGTATAACTATTATTTCACCTTATACTAATTTCAAAAGCAAATATTAAGAAGCGCAAGTGGACGAAATTCTTTGTCACTTAATGGTTAATGTCTGACAGGTTGATAACATTGGGATTTGATCCCTCACATGATAAATGACCCATAGTACATTCCCCCATCCCAGTGAAAGCGTTAATTGTTTTCCCCACCCTCTCAAAAGTGGTTTCTCCACCAAGAAAAAGCACTTCTCCTCATCAGCTTTCCATGTCCCCACTTCATCACCTCTGCCACTCCTATTCCTCCACGTATCCTTCACCCATTACTCCCGCACCAACAGACAGTGCCATGTCATCTCCCACATCCACATCATTCATATGTCTCATGATCAGTTGAAACTTTGCATCTTCCTATACGTCACATTGACTTAAAATATGGTTTCCAAACCAACGATGACAAATTTTTAGAAACTTAAAGAGGCTTATATTATGTTTTTGGATCTACAGATGAAGCTTTGTAGATACATTTTCCCAAATTTTCCTGTTTAGACATACTTTTTTAGAACATATTATGGCCAATTAAAGACGAATCTTGAGAAAATGGAGGAGGATTGTGTTCCTAAGCTTCGAATGTACAATAAACCACTTCATATATTGCATATCTATTACAAAACGAGAGATAAATGTACATCTTTACAGCCTATGTTTTGGACTATGCAAAGTCCTGTTTCAGTCACCTTTTTGTAGAGAATATTGAGAACAACTGGAGCCGAATTTTAGGAATCAAAGAGAGGTTTATCTCAATAACATATTTATCTACAATAACCTCTCTCACATTTTATCTAGATATCTCAGATTGAGATATACAAAGGGATGAATCGGCCCTATTTTGCAGAATTTCGGGAGGAAAATGCTCAAAGATAGTTAGCCACCTCATTAACTGAGGAAAATGCTCAAAGATAGTTAGCCACCTCATCAACTAAGAGTTGCAATCAAATTCAAATTCTTCTTCTTTGTCAACATAAATCCATAATGATAGTGCCAAGTAGATACATTAGTTTTTAATTTCCTATATTTCATTTCTATTTGTGTGAAACAGTTTAGGATATTTGTAAAAAGATCTTGAGATTTTTATGAAGATATTTTAGTTTAGAATTTGTATAAATACTTCATCATTTGAAGTAATAGATGTTGGGGTTTTTGTATGAAGAAATCTATTGTCCAATGTAAAGCTTCTCATTGAGCTCAAATGGGTTGATTAATAATACAAAGACTTTTCATAGGATACTTGTGTTGTGACATACTGGTGATGTTTTCCTTAGTGTAATTGTGTTTGCACTGTTATTATCTGTATGTGTATGATATGAAATCTAATTTTTGAACAAGAGATGTGAAAAATAGGATATGTTTTTGAGCACCCTATTTGTATTCCGTTTATAATCTATATGTTTTCTTATGAAAGTCTCATTGAAAAATTCTTAAATGCTTCTCAATCCCTGTTGAATCACACCTTTTCTCCATTCCGTAATTCAAATTAAAGATCCAAGAAACATAGCTCGCTTGCCCTGTGGTTACTCCTTTGAATTTTTAGTGTAGCATCTAGCTCTTCTATCTCCATTGGCCAATTGCCTTCCCTTACTATTCCAACCAAGCCAATTCAAAAACCAAACTCTAAGCCCAATAACTAGCCCAAAAATATAACAAAATAAAGATAAATCCCACAGAGAGATGCCTCTCTAAGTTTAGCAGGGTTATATCCTAAACTCGAAAGTGTTTTTGATGTTGCCTCCATGGTTTTTTCTTCAGCCTTGAAATTAGAAAACGCTAACATTTATAACAAGTTGTCGCTTGGAATATTACCTACAGTAATGAAATTGTGCTTGAGGTGTGAAACATAATATACATCAAGTATACATTTCTACTGATTTTGTTTTGTCATAATAGGAATAATACATTTCCCTTCACTTGTTATATGAGAACAACCTCCAAAAGTAATTTTAGATGTGATGTAAGCATCAATGCAGGAAATCGGATTTTTGTTACCGATCATATGATTGCTACAACCACTATCCAACAACCAAAGGTCCTTGTTGCGATTTTCTTTAGAAAGATGGTAGGAAAGAAACATGGCTTCGGAGGATTCTCCTTTATTGTTAGAGATATTGATGTTGCCTCTTTGTTGATCTAAATTTTTCTTTTCATATTCATGTTCATAGGGTCCAAATTTCTTGTAGTAATAGCACTCGACATTAGATTTGCTCCATGTTTTGCTTCTTTGTGTCTAGTTCTGTGAAGATCTCAATTTCTTTTATGCATAGTTATGTTCTCTAGATATGCCTCTACCTCCACCTCACTTTCTTCTACCTCTATATTCTCTGTTTGTGTCTCTACCGAGAGAGACTTCTACCTTGAAAGCATGTTCTATGGAATCTTCTCAGAGGTTAAGTCATATTTCATGTGACGGAAACAATTTAGTCAACTAATCTACTCATAGAGTTTTAAGATCTTTATACCTAGAATGGTTGTTACAACCATTTTAATTTTCTTCGTCGGGCTTCATAGGACTTTTTCAACAATCTTTTGATCTATAATTGTTTCACTAGTGACCAACTAGACTAATTTTATTTACGATGCCTATGACTCTAGTCATGAAGTAATCAACATTCTCTCTGTTAGACATCTTTAGCGTTTCAAATGGAGTCTATAATGTCTGCAATTTAAAAATCTTCATTATATTGTTACCATGATATACAAGTTTGAGAATATACTGACCTTCTTTCACTGTTGATGTGCCTGTTATTTTGTCGAAGATAGAGTCATCGACTGAATTTTGGATTCAAAGTTTGGCTTTAATTCCTTTCTTTCTTAGTCCAATTAATGCATTTCTTTGATTATTATTCATGGCTACCAAAATTATCTTCATCAGTAAAGACCAAAATTATCTTCATCAGTAAAGACCAAAATTCATAATTTTTGTCAAGCAAAAGTGTGGTAAGGTGCCAAAAGAGTCTATTTTTTTTAATGGAAATACATGCTTTTTGGTCGCAAGCTCTTTTTCAAAATAAAACCATTTTGATTTTTTTTTAAATTAAAAAAAAAAAAAATTGAAATAAAACAACTTCTTTTCGATTTTTTTTTTTAATTAATAATTTGTATAAACCCCTTTTTCTGGGTAAAACATAATACTCCAAAAAAAATTTATCACCTTTTTTTTCTTTAAGAATTAGGCCTTCAACGAGAACGAATTCTTTTCCAATGAAAGCAATTCGTGGTTGTCTTTGACTTTTCAAAGAAGAGGAGGCTCACTTTTAATTGAAAGTCTTTTTTTTTGGGTACCTTTTTCACTACTTCGAGGGTGCGGTAGCAGAAATGATGGAAAGTTTTTTAGTTTTAAGGCGATTTCCGAACTTGTGGGCCGCGTATAACCGAAGCTTTGTGTTACCGTGAAGCCCCTCACGAAATTAAAAAAGAAGGGGGGAAAATGCGGACTTCTAATTTCTTTTTGCTCTTCAACGACTCGGCTTTCTTTGTTTCTTTCTTGACCTCTGAAGCGTTCTTTCTTTGTTTCTTTCTCGAGCTCTGGATCTCTGCACTTCAGCGAAATTCAAATGCTTCTCTCAAGCAGTTTTATACAATTTCGCGCTCTAATACTATGACAAAAGTGGGTGTTTTCTTTGTTTCTTTCTCGAGCTCTTGATCTCTGCTCTTCAGCGAAATTCAAATGCTCCTCTCAAGGAGACTTATACAATTTTGCGCTGGAATACTATGACAAAAATTGGGGTGTCAGGGTCAAAATTAGTAATAGAGCAAACAGCTCTTCTCATCATTGAATAACTGTTAAATAAAACAAATAAAAAACTAGAAAACATTAGTAATAAATAAGTGGAGTAATACTCCATTAAAATGTTACTTGAATCAACTAAACTAAAGTAAACTAAATTCAGCCTATCTATAACACCTAGCTGACAAAGATGTTTTGCCCAAAACATTCGTTTAATGTGTACTGGGCATTTAGCTAAAATCATCTTATACAGATTTTTGTTCTTCTAAGGTGGCGTACTATGAATGGTAATCGGATGGCTTAATCCACACACATTTGTTAGATGGTGTTTTTAATCAAGATACGTTAACTTTAGCTTCAAAATAGGCCAATAACATGCTATGTAAGCTTTTACAAGATTTTTGTCCATATTCAAAATATCTGAAAAGTCACGTCGAATGGTATATACAGGCTCTGTAAAACATTCATCCTGAGCTCAGGAAAACCCTCTTAAACCCGTCTTTACAGTTAAATATCTTAAGAAGAGCAACACCGCACAGTGAATGCTTTTCTAATTTAAATATTAAGTGGATGCCCAATTTACGAAGTGTTGGACGGTAATTGTATTTCCACGATACGGGCTTTTCTAGTTAAAAATATTAAGCGGATGCCGCAGATTCATTTTACTTTTAAACATTCTCCTCATCCATAAACATTCTCCTCATCCATAAGGACTGTTTTGAAATTAAATTTCTTTTTTTCCCTTTATATGATTTCTGAGCCGAGAGAGATTTATTTTACAGTTCAGTATTATATATAATTTTGTTGGTTTATCATTAAAATTCAAATTTACACACAAAAAAATTTAGATCTTTTAAACTCGTGAATGAATTTATATTAATATAAAAACAAAACAATAGCGATTAAATAACCTCTTCCTCCCTATACTAATCTAACCTACTTTCTGTGTCAATATCTCCATTTCAAAATCTCCATATATAGGTGGATATCAAATTCCCTAATCGCTATGGTGGATAGCTAAACCCTAAATCGCTGCATATCAAATCTGGTAGATCGCTAAACCCTAGATCACTGCATAATCAAATCCACTGGATGGCTTGATCCCTGCATATTAATCCGCTCTGTCGCTTGATATCAAATTCCCTAATATTTGCATATCGAGTCTAGTGATTCGCTAAACCTAGATTGTTGCACCATCGAATAATAGAAATAATAGTTTCTAATTTAGCTGAGAGATTTGTTCAGTTATTGTTTGAAGATAGAATTTCTATCGTCAAACAAAATATATATAAAATATATATATATATATAATTGTTCAGTTATTGTTTGAAGATAGAATTTTTATCGTCAAACAAAATATATATATATATATATAAATAATTGGTTTTCTAAATAGGGTGATCCTATAATCCCTACGTGGCGCGATCTCTCTCCACAGTCAGCAAATCTTTTGCATAACTTCAAATCTACTGTATCATGTTTTCAATGAAATATGTCAAGAAAATTTTCAGTGCACGTTATATATTTTGGTATATGGTTCGGATTTTATGAGATTGGTTATGAGCGGTTTCTGTTGGATTTTGTTGCTATATCTTTCGTGAAAAGAATACTCAATCTTTCTTGAATATTGGATAATTCTTCATTTCTTCGTATTAGAGAGGACAACCATCCAACAATCCATTAACATGACTTTTGAAGACGAGGCAGCTACAGAAGAGGTATCTGGCCGGCTGAATGGAGCAACGGTGATTTTTTAGGACGAGGCAGCTACAGTAGAGGTATCGGGCCGGCTGAATGGAGAAATGGAGAGAGATTTATCCGATCTGACAAGAGGCTTTCCTGATGCAAGAGATGGTCTGGTCCCACATGTACGCTGATACTCATGCTGAGAACCAGTTAAATTTATTCGTAATACTGGAAAGGGTTTCAATTTTGATGGCTACAATTGTTTTAGTACGCTATGATTCCAGGGATGAAGCCGCGAATTTATCAGCGCAAAGAGAGCGTGAGTGGGATCTTTGAGGTATCTGGCCGGCTGAATGGAGAAATGGAGAGAGATTTATCCGATCTGACAAGAGGCTTTCCTGGTGCAAGAGATGGTCTGCTTCCACATGTACGCTGATACTCATTCTGAAATCCAGTTAAATTTTATTCGTAATACTGAAAAGGGTTTCAATTTTGATGGCTACAATTGTTTTATTACGCTATGATTCCAGGGATGAAGCCGCGAATATATCAGCGCAAAGAGAGCGTGAGTGGGATCTTTGGGTTGTTTGTACATTTGTTTTGAATGATGTCAAAAGTTCGAGTTTTACTTTCTAAATCTTTTCTAGCCAGCTAACCATGGTAAATTTTGAAGATTTAAAAAGTCTAGACAACTGCAATTTTATAATTTATTATAAAGTTAGTTTTATTGATATTTAAAAAATCATAAAAATAAATTATTTTGTAATTTTATTTAAAATAATAATAACTATTATTATTAATGGAGTCTTTTACTTAGGAGGAAGAATTGCACTAAAAGTAGTATGAATCGAAGCAAAAAAAAATCAAAAAATCTTGTAGTAACAGTTTGTGAATCATATTTTTGATGATGGAAATGGATTTAGCACCATCAAAAACCTCTACGGCACCCAAAATATTGAAGTTTGAGAGCTATAACTCAGATTTAGAAAAATTGATGCTCGATTTTATCAAAATATGGCTAGAATTTCCATGATTTTCAGGGTAAAAAAACAGTCTAGTTAGATTACGGCATTATTAATTATAAAACAAATATTATATATATGAGAGAAAAATGTAACAATATTAAAAAAAAAATAGATTTTAAAATATACATATTTTAATTTAATTTAATTTTATAATTTTTTAATTAAATTAAAAAATAAAACCATAAAACTATTTTTAAAATAATTTTCAATTTTTTTATCTTAAATATTACTAAAAATATTTTGTGAATAATTATAAAGGTTAAAGCTCTATCATGTGTCTTTATTATTGTAATTAGGGTGGCTATATAAGTGAAATGACCAATACTTTGAATTTTGTAACTATTGTCACTCTATATGATTTTTTTGTCCTTGATGTACTTATATTGATTATTATAGATCATGTTCTTCATCCTAGAATTGAAAGAAAATTATATTTTTGAGTCATGTTTATTCAGATTTTTAAAAGAAGAAAATTTAAATATTTGAATTTGAAGTTTTGCTCCAAAGTTAGTCAAGCCATCCTCCTTTTCAAGACAATTTGGCCCAGGAAAAGTCACGCCCATTTGACCTAGCGAAAGACTATATAAAGACAATTTGACCCCCTCCTCAAGGCATCAATTCACATTCTCTCAAGCAAGTATCCTATGGGCATCCAAGCGAAGAACACGAAGGAAAAGGAG
The DNA here is from genome assembly GCA_000404065.3 of Pinus taeda. Classification (NCBI taxonomy): domain Eukaryota; kingdom Viridiplantae; phylum Streptophyta; class Pinopsida; order Pinales; family Pinaceae; genus Pinus; species Pinus taeda. The sequence goes on from APFE031452729.1 coordinate 98,982, forward strand.
GATGAAAAGAAGGATGAAATTTATCTCTCTCTCTTTTTTCTAGCTCACGTATGTGGATGGACTCTCTCTCTCCAGTTTCCATATTCTCCTTATAGTTTCTATTACAAGCGGTTGAAATTTTTAGGTAGTTGTAGGGGGATGAAATTCTAGGATATTAGTAATTTTTCTAGGAAGCTAAACTTTAGCCTAGGGTATCTCAATAAAGTGAGCTGTTGGATCATATTAGAAGGCTTGAATAGGAGGGTTTGCCAAAGTTTCGCCATATATTTGTTGAAGGTCAATTTGACCTAGTTATTGACTACAGTTCTAGGCGTGTCTCTTGTTGAAAAAAAATTCTATTGAAAAGGTTGTTGGGTTTTTCCCCTTAGTGGTTTTTCCCAGGATAACTCTTGTGCTATCTTTGGGCATTGTGACCTCTATTGTTCTACTTCTTTTATATCGTTGAATTTCCGAAGTATAATTTCTTAATGATACACCTAAAAAACTAGAAGAGGATCAACATAATTAGAAGTAATTAGTAATTTTCAAAAATATTGTGCTTGTATATATTGCACTTGAAAATCAACATGTTATTAAAGCTTTGGTGAAGCAGCATACAATGAGATCACTCTTGAAGAAAACCCAACATTGAAATCACTATTGTTAAATCCTTCTTGTTAATCTACATCTATGGTTTCTTCTATGAAATAAAAGAACAAGCTATAAGGGGCTTTAGATTCGAGAGCTTGCAAAACTAGGAATGATTTTATACTTGCAAAGAACAAAGTTTGGATAATATGATAGGGAAGGTTGTAGAACCAGCAAATAAGGCAAGAAAAAGAAGTTCAAGGAGGATGACATCACTGCCATGAGTCTTATTTTGGATTCTGTTAGAGATCATTTGATCCCCTATGTTACAAAATTACTTCCACAATATTTCCTTGGATCTTATTGTGGATTGTATTAGAGATCATTTAACCCCCCATATTAGATCTAATCCCAAGGAAATATTGGATCTAATTCATTCTGATGTATGTGGTCCCATGTTAGTAAAACCACTTGGAGGATATTTAACTATGTCAGTTTTATTGATGACTTCTCTCATAAGATGTGGATCTATCTTATGAAGACCAAGGATGAAGTCTTCACAAAGTTTCAAGAATTCAAGGTTGAAGTAGATAAATTGACATGAAGGAAGATCAATATTTTGAGATCTGACAATGGAGGAGAATACACCTAAGAAACAACTTGTCTCATTCTATAAAGAATCAAAGATTAAGAGGGAGTTGATTGTTCCCTATAATCCACAACAAAATGGAGTGGCATAAAGAAATAATAGGTTCATCAAAGAATTGGTCAAGGCTTGATGCTTGATAAATATTTTCATATGTTCTTATGGGAATAATCATCACTAACAATTGTGTACATTTAGAATAGAAGTCCTTATCAAATTCTGGAAGATATGACTCTTGAAGAAATGTTCGCAGGACAAAAGCCAAAGGTTAGCCATTTGAGAATATTTGGTTTCCTAGTTTACATTCTTGTTCCTAAGGATAGGAGGGAGAAGCTAGAACCTTCAGGAATAAAGGGATATTTATTGATTACAACAAATCATAAAAGGCATATAGGATTCACATTACATATTAGTGATGAGTTGAGGTCAACAAGGATGTTACCTTCGATGAAAAGAATACATATTGGAAATATAAGGAATTTTCCATGTACTTCAACGATGAAAAAAAGCATGAGACATACAAGGAAGAAATTTCAAGTTCTATAGGATATCCTAAAGAGCTAGAAGGGCTTTGTGAACTTGTTGAACCAATGATTATTCTTAAGATCATGAAGATACTAGCATGGCTTAGATCTACCTTGGAAGAAGCAAAAGGACATGCAACTCCACATGGAAAATATAAAGAAAATAAGAGACCTAAAAGGTTCTCTAGTTACGTAGCTCTTATGACTAATATTATTGATGCAAAACCTTCCACTTATGAATAAGAAACTAGCTAACAACTCTTGAAGGATGATATCAATAAAGAATACCAATCCATCATGAAGAATGTTGTCTAGGATACTTTTCCAAGACATGAAGGGAAGTCAATAGTGACCTCCAAATGGATAAACAAGATCAAACATGTTATATAAGGAAGTATTGAGAAATACAAGGTGTGATTTTTTGGCTATAAGGTTATCCAATAAAGAGGGATAAGACCTATGCTTGAGTTTCCAGGTACACCTCTATTAGATCTATTATTTCTCTTGCTACTTCATTAGGTTGGAATTTAGATCGGATAGATTTAAACACTTCTTTCCTCAATGGTGTAATTGGGGAAGGGGTGTCCATAGAGTAACCTCAAGGATTCGAGGTGCATGGAAAGGATTCTCACATTTGCATGTTGAAGAAGTCCTTGTATGGACTTAAGCATGCTCCAAGATCTTGGTATGCTTGAATTCAGAGCCACCTAGAATGACTTGGATTATCCGAGATTGAAGTTGATCCAAACCATTATTTCAAGGTTGTGAAGAATGTGCCTATGATTTTATTACTATAAGTTGATGAATTATTTTTGATAGATGTTGAGCCTCTCATCATTCAATGTAAGAGGAAATTGGTTGTTGTGTTTCATATGAAGCATCTTTGCTTGATACACTATTATTTGGGACTAAAAGTATGGAAAAAGCCTAATGAAATCTTCCTTGGTCAAGGAAAGTATGTTATTAGGATCCTTCAGAAGTTTGGCGTCATGGCCTGTAAATCCATGACAGCTACCATGGTGACTAATTTGAGGACATTCAGAGACTTTTTAGTAGATCCATCCATGTATTGGTGGTTGATTGGCTCGTTGATGTATTTGGTTCATACCAGGCTGGACATTTCTTTTGTAGTAAACACATTGAGCCATTTCTAGGTGGAATGAAGACATGAGTATTCAATTACAGAAAAGTGCATATTGATATATCTATGTGATACTATGAATTATAGTTTGAGATATGTCTCAAAAAATGATGGAAAGTTACACGGATATATAAATTCTTATTGGGAAGGGAGTGTAGATGAAAAGAAGAGTACTTCAAGAATATGCTTTAGTTTGGGCTTTGCTATGATATCAGTAGGAAGCATAAATATGTCACACACAATATCCCAAAAGCATAATATATTGCAACCAATGAAACTTGTACCAAAGCAGCATGAGTTTAGAAGTTGTGTGCATGATTGTTTAACGAGGAGCTAGAACCAACTGTGATATATTGTGATAATCAAAGCTATGTGAAGCTTTTATAAAATATTTTGTTCCACGATAGGTTGAAGCACATTGAAATAAAGTATTACTACATCCGTGACATGGTGTTGAGTAGAATGGTAAGGCTCGAGTACATTGTTAAGAAATCTAGAGGGCAATAGATATGATTATTTCTCTTTAGCTTGATAATTGCTTGTGATGTATTTTTACATTTTCTTACTTATTAGCTTCTTCTTGCATTATTATTTTATTCTTATAATCGAACAATTACCAAAAGAGGAAGATAAACAATACACAACAACACAGTATATATGCTGCAAGCCAAGGCCAAAACATGTCCACTTGATAAGGAAAACCCACAACTATATTCTATTCTTATATATTCTTCAATTGATGATTTTAAAGGCCTTTAGGCCAAGAACAATACCTCTCCAAGACCAAGTTCGACATTCTTGATTATGTGCTTCCATTTTCCAAGTCAAACCCAGTAAAATATATTCCAGTAGCACAACTTCAACCCCTACTAATAGAATTTCAGCCTCTACTCCAAGCCTGAAATTTTCGGTCCTCCCAGCAACAACTACTTCAACATGTGTGAGCTTATTTCAGGCTTCCAATACTTCTTGATACAATCGATTGAATTTCTCCTTCTTCTAGTCTCCTTCCTAACCTAACAACAACAACAAAAACACTAGTCTCCTTCCTTCGCACTTGTGAAGAGAGAGAGATAAATTACCCAATCACTTGATCTTTGTCCTTATTCTTCCTTTTCTATCCTATTTCTTCTTCTCCTTCACTTGCTTGATGAATTGTGTCCATAGGAGGTCGAGTTCCTTCCTATATATAGGCTTTCAGGGTGGAAAAAGTACCTCAAATTAGGAAAAATTCTTATCTCGCAAGTTGAATTGGTCTTGGAGGGTGTTTTTACATTTTTGAAGACAAAAACAATTATTTTTACAAGTTACAATGGGCCTGATGGGGTCTTCAACATATGAAAATGACTCTTTTGATTTCTTAACCTAGGAAAAATCCTATAAGCACTCAATGGGTGCCTGAAATACAAAATAAAAGACCTTGAGCATGAAACTCAATAACAATATTAAATTTTCTTTCATTTAACAATATACAAGAATCAAAACTAAATTTCATATTTATGAAGACTGAACCTAGTTACACATTTTTCAACACTCCCTCTTAACTAGGGAGGTATTCATAAATGGCACATGGACATTCTCAATTTGAAGAGAGTCATACAAAGAGTCAGATTGGTAATTCATCTATTTAGCATCATACCATCCAACAGTGTCACATACGAAGGACTTGATTAACAAATTTGTCTCTGCATAAGATCAGAGAACAATACTAGAGAGACCAATGACTAATAGACCTCATCATCATTGTCTCTCAAAGAACATACCCCACCTGGGTGTTCACGGGGTATGCCCTTCCTGGACTATTCTTATTTTGGATTCCTAGTCCTCAAGCTATATTGTTCCTCTACGACTACTTAGATATTGGATACCCTACCTCATCCTCAAAGAGTATTAGATGTGAGATGCTTACCAAATCCTCCATTCTTTAATTCCATATTGAAGACATGAATGATGTGTCTATCTCTTCCTCTCAACTAGGGAGGATATATCAACCAATCCAAGCTTGTTTGTTAGGTACATAAGCTTCTTATTAGGAAGAGATTTTGTCAAGATGTCAGTTAACTCTTCAAGAGTGGAGATATACCATACCTAAAACACTCCGTCCTACACTAGCTTTCGAATGTAGTGATACTTATTATTTATGTGCTTTGTCTTTCCAACAAACACTGGGTCTTCATAAAACCTTATACAATTGGTGTTCTCATAATGTATAACTGTAGGCTTCATTAGTCCTTCAAAAAGTCAGACATCAACTTCCTCAACCAGAAAACTTCTCTACTTAATTCACATGCAACAATATATTTAGCCTCAACACTACTTAAATAAACTAATTTTTTCTTTCTCATCATCCAGGAGATCACGGAGGATCCCAAAATAAAGCATCCTCTAGTAGTTCTTCTTTCATCCTACTCACTACCTCCCATATCAGAATCTGTTTATCTAATCAGGTGGACATCATTCTTCTGATCATACTTTAGGTAGTAGTTGATTGTTCTTTGCAGACATCAGAATATATGTTTGGATGCTATCCAATGTTCATGCTTGAGACCTACCTGGAATTGACTAAGAACATTCACTACAAAACATATGTTTGGTTGAGTATTCAACAATTATATTAGTGAGCCAATCAATTGTCTATACTTGGTCAGATCCACTGGTCTTGAATTAGAACTTCTTAGCCTCTTCAAGTTTGTGATGATGGGATTTGTCATAGGTTTGCAATCGATCATGTCAAACCTCATCAACATCTTGATCACATACTTTCCTTGACCTAGATAAATCTCATCAGGTCCCTCCTAAACTTTGACTCCCAAGTAATAGTGCATCAACCCTAGATCCTTCATGTCAAATTATGATTTTAGTTGCTTCTTTCATTCTTTCATTCGACCTTCCAAACATGTCATGAGAGGATCATCGGCGTATAGAAGAATGATTACAAGATCATCCTTCACGACCTTGATATATAGATTTTGATCAGAAAAACTCTTCGAGAAGCCCAATCTTTGTAGGTATGTATCTATACTTGCATATCATGCCCTTGGTGCTTTCGTAAGGCCATACAATTCCTTCTTTAACCTAAAAACATACGCTTCTCTATTTTTTAATTCAAATCCGAAGGCTTTCTCTACATAAACTTCTTCATCAATAGTTCTATTCAAGAATGCATTCTTGACATCCATTTGATAGATGTTCCATCCCATTGATGCTAGCAGATAAACCAATGAATGTATAGTTTTATACCTTGGTATAGGTGCAATTGTCTCCTCATGATTGATGCCTTTCTATTGAGAGGAACCCCTAGCCATAAATCTTTCCTTATATTTATCAATACTTCCATCTATTACATGTTTAATCTTGTAGAGCCACTTGGAAGTTAACAAAAAATTGTCTTCAAGCCTAGGTACAATCTCCCAAACTCCATTTTTCATTATTGATTAATACTATTCATTCATGGCATCTTTCCATTCTTGATGCTTCATAACCTGTTCAAATGTGGATGGTTATGTTTCTATTAGTTTTTTCATATAGGCTACATACCCATAATATCTTTTTGTCTTCTTACTTTCCCTAAATCCACCTTTGGCCGCTCCATACCCTTCTGCATATAAAATAGTAGGTTCTAACCAATTAGGTCTCTTTATATTTTCAGGGATGAACATAGTTTGCACAAGTTCACTTGGACCTTCAACTTCATGATTTGAATATTCTTCCTCCTTGATACCTTCCTCTTCAAATATAGGAAGTTCTTCATCATCCAATTCCATCAAGATTTATTTTTATTTCTAAAATGCAATACTTTAATCAATATCATGTCTCTACTAACTTTTATTTAGTGTCCTTTATTTATATAGATCCTATATTCCTTTTTATTATTACAATACCCAACAAATGTTCCTTTCATGCTTCTAGGATCCAGCATCTTTCTCTTATCCTTCACTATGTAAATATAAATGGGACAATCAAATATTTAGAGATGGTCCATTCTTGGATTCTTCCCAATGAATGTGAGCCTTTAGGAGTCATGTCATCTAGTGATCTATGATGACTTCTATTTCGAATATATACAACAATATTTTTTAATTCACCCCACAAAAATTTTGGCAAATATTGATCATGTAACATGACTCTTACACTTTCTTCAATAGATCAGTTATTTCATCGGAAACTCCATTTTGTTCGATATTGTATAAAATTTTCATCTCCCCCTTAATCCCATATTCCTTACAAAAATATATGATTTCCTTTGAATTATATTTTCCTCCACTATCGAACCTTAGAATCATTATTCTTCTTCCTGTAAGGTTCTCCACTTCAACTTTGAATTATTGAAATTTGATTACTACTTCATCCTTGGATTTCAACAAACAAAGCCATGTTTTCCTTGAATGGCCATCTATTAATGTCACATAATATAGATGACATCCAAGACACTTTGTAGACATAGGACCGTATACATCGGAAAAAATGAGATCCATAATTTCTTTTGATCTTGAAGCATTGCTTCCAAATAGTCTTTTGACATTTTTGTGTAATGCACATCACTTGTATACTCCTTTGTGATCCTCATTGGGTTCAAGGATGCCATTCACCATTGAATTTAGAATTGATAATATTTTGTAGTGAAGGTGACCAAACCTTATATGCCAAAGATCACATGAGCTTACTTCAATGTGAACCAAAGCTTGAGAGAGAAGAATTAACAATCTATAAAGTCTTCCTTCACGAATCACAATCATCTTTGCATTTTCGATGCTAGAGTTTTCCTCACATACTACAACCTTTCCATTTATAAAAACAAATTCATCTTCCTTATCGTCTATACATGAAATAAAAAGTGGATTATTTCACAAATGTGGAACAAATAGGATGTTGTTGAGATGAATTCTTCCTCCATTCTCTATCTCCAATGAGTTTGACCCAATTCCTTTTACATGATAGCTCTTCTTGTCACCAAGCTCAATGGAGTAATAATATTTCCCTCTTGATAAAGTCTTTAGTTGCTTGTTCTCACCAATTATATGTCTTGATGCTCCACCATCGATTACAAAGATGTTTTAATCTTCAAATGTGCCAGTAAGTTCTAAGAATAATCCTTCATCCTTTGTAGATATCTTGGTCATATCATTCCTGATAAGCAAGACATTCAACAATGCCTTGATGCCCTTCTGAAGATGACTTTCTACCGTAAAAAATTTCTTTAGAAACTTCTTCAAGGGACTAGTGATATTCATCATGCCCTTAGCCAACCTTAGCTATGATACCATGTTGACAATTCTAGAGGGAAATAGATAGGATGATTTCTCTTTAGTTTGATAATTGTTTATGATCTCTTTTTAATTTTTCTTACTTATTAACTTATTCTTGTATTATTATGTTATTCTTATCATCAAACGTTTACCAAAATAATAATATAAATAATACATAAGAACACACGATATAGGCTATAAGCTAAGGACAAAACCTTTCCACTTGAGAAGAAAACCCACAAATCTCTTCTCTCCTTATAGATTTCCCAACCAGCGAATTCCAAGACCTTTAGACCAATACCAATACCTCTCCAAGACTAAGTCTGACCTTCTTGATCATGTGCTTCCCTTGCCCAAGTCAAACCCTATCAAATATTCTCCAGTAGAACAACTTCAAGCCCCAACCACATAATTTCACCCTTTACTACAAGCTTGAAATTGTTGGCCCTTGCAACAACAACTGCTTCCACATGTGTGAGCTTATTTCGAGCTTCCAAGACTTTTTGAGACCTTCGCTTGAATTTCTGCTTCTAGGGCTTGAGAATGACCTAATGAGCCTTCCTTTGATGTTCTTTTTAGACTTTCTCCAAGTTCAATCCTGTAGCAGAAAAACCCTAACCGAGTAGTAGAAACCCTAGTCTCCTTCCTTCGCACGTGTGAAGATAGAGAGAGAAATTATCCAATCACTTGATATTTGTCCCTCTTCTTTCTTCACTAGCCCATTTCTTCTTCTCCTTCACTTGCTTGATGAGAGAATGAATTGTGTCCATAGGAGGTAGAGTTCCCTCCTATATATATGCTTTCGTTGTAGATGAAGTACCTCAAATTGGGCTGACTTCTTAGTTGGCATACGAACTTGGTCTTAGAGGGTATTTTGACACTTCTAAACACAAAAAATAATTCTTTTTACAAGTTACAATGTGCCTGATAGGGTCTTCAACATATGAAAATGGCTCTTTTGACTTATTATCCTAGGAAAAACCCTAAAATTACTCAATGGGCACTTGACCTCTAAAATGAAAAACCTTAAGCATGAAACTCAATAACAATAATAATTTTTATTTCATTTTACAATATACAAGAATCAAAAGTACATTTCATATTTATGAAGATTGAATCTAGTTACACATTTTTCAACATACATCTCCATTGATGATTAGAAAACTATTATTTTGGAAAAAATATTGTCCAGAGAGAATCTCATATACTTTAGAGACAAGCTAGGGCTTGTGGAGATTGACTTGCTAGTTGAGAGGGAGTGCTGATATGATAGCATGATGAATAACTATTCTACCTGTGTTAAAGATGTTGACTAGTTGGGAAGATTACTCCTAGAAGACCAGGTGCACTTCATTGAGTGTGTGGCTTTGAACATCAAGCTCAATCTCTCTATATTGCATGAGGAGATCATTTAGCATCATGACCAATTTCTTAGATAGAGTGTGGCATTTGGAGTTTCACTAGGTTGGTGAACCAAGACTAGTCTAGCTTAGAGTATCAACGAGAATGGGTCAGTGGTACTAACTGAAGTTGTGATGACTAGTTGATGCTAAATGTTGTGTCATGTGTTAGGAGTACCAACACATATGGATCATTGGTACTGACCAATTGTGGTTACTAGTTGATGATGACAATGTCAGAAATTATAATTAGTTGATGTTGATATTGATGATGATACAAATGATGTTAGAGATGTTGAAGAGATGTTGATGGAATGATGATTATTTTGTATTAACTTTCTCATAAAGAAATTTTCCAACTTCAAAACACCTATGACAGTCATTATGAATACCTCCCTAGTTAAGAGGAAGTGTTAAATTTTGTAACTATGGTAAGTATTGATAAGAAATTTGTCACATGATGTATTTATATTAATTATTGTAAAGCATGTTCTTCATGGTAGAGTCAAAATAAAATTACATATTTGGTGCATGTCCATTTGGATTTTTAAAAGAAGAAAATTTAAATTTTTGAATTTGATGCTTTGGCTCCAAATATTATCAAGTCATCCTCACTCCAAGTCAAGTTAGCCTAGGTAGAGCCACACCCATTCGACCTAGTAGAATAATATATAAAGGAAATCTGACCCCCTTCTTAAGTAAGTATCTTCTAGGCATCTAAGTGAAGGAAAAGAAGGACAAGGAGGATGAAAAAAAGGGTGAAACTTATCTCTCTGTATTATAGCTCGCACATGTGGAAGGAATCCCTCTCTCTCTATTTTGCATAATTTTTGGATAGTTTTTGTTGCAATGGGCCAAAATTTCTAGGCAATTGCAAGTGACAACAATTATTGGTTTTGGCAGTTTTTCTAGGAGGGCGAAATTCCACCTAAGGAATATTAGTAGAGTGAGTTTTTTAATAAGATCAAAAGGCTTCACTTGGTGGGTTTGACCAAGTTTGACCATAATTTTTTGAATTTGGTTTTAACCTAGTTTTTTACTAAAGGTCTAGGTGTGTCTCTTATTGAAGAGACATATTTCTCTATTGAAAAGGTTGTTGGGAATTCCCCTTACTGGGTTTTCCCATTGTAAATCTTATTCTCTCTTTATGCCTTGTGATCTCTATTGTCTTACTACTTTTATATGGTTGAATATTTTACATATAATTTAATAATGATAGACTATAAAAACTAAAAGAAGATCAACATAATTAGAATCAATTATCACTTTTCAAAAATATTTCTCTTGTGTAATATTTCATTTGAAAAAATCAACATGATAAACACTTAGCTCATGATACATCTCACATTGAAAGGTAAAAAAAATATAAAAATAACTAAATCATAGCTTTATTTTACATTATTATTATTATATTCTAAATTACAAAAATATTAATATATAAATTAAACATGTATAGATTTATAAAAAACATGCAAGAATACCTTTATCTATGGAGATTCACCCTCATATTAGCACGGAGATCCTTAACCTATAAATATACCATGGACCAATACCATGCCTTATCAATACCATATTCCTAGGACATATTTTTAATTAAATTGAAAAGTAAAAAGCATACAACTACCTTTGAAATAAATCTCAATCCTTTATCCCAACTATTGCTAAAAATAATTGGTTATATTCTATAGAGATTAATCCCTATATCCAATTATTGATAATAATTAAAATAGAAGTCATATTCTAAATTAACACACCTATTCCCTAATTAAAATTTGGAAAGTCTTATTACAAAATAGACATGCCTAGAAACTTAGGTTATATATATATATATATATATTATAATAAATAATATATATATATATATTTTTAAATAATGAGATTGTCACATTAAGAAAACATTGAAACACATAACCATTAAAAAAAAAATCTAAAATAATGGAACAACTAAGTTTTCATGAAACAATACCATCTATAGGTCATTCCTAGTTGCATCGAAATGTGTCTCTATAGTTCCATACATTATAGCTCCTAGAATACATATATTACATTTATGTTCGAGATTTAATATAAAATAGTATTCATTTTCATCACCATTAATGAACTGTTGCAATTAAACTATGAAGTTACTTGCATTTTATAAATGGGGATTTCTGATTATCTATGTTATTAAAATATACCAGCCTCTCTAGATGAATTTCATCCCAAATATTTGAATTATTTCCAACTCTAATGCAACAATTTTATTTCTTACATTGGTATCCTAGGCACGTTACAGTTCATCCTGCATTTAATTTATATGGTTGGGTCATTCATATAATTCTATGAAAATACTATATAAGACTAGGGCATGAGTCAAAGTTGATATAGATGTCATCCTTTGGCCAATGTTCTCTAATATGGGTAGATGTTGGATAAGGAGTTTTGGCCTTCACCTAAAAGGATGAGGAACTAGCAATGGATCACACCTATCATTTTCTTCTCCTGTAAAGATCCACGACTTGCCCCCTAAAATACATCAATTTCAAAGTAATTTAAATGACAACTTAAAATGACATCTAACCATAAGTTCCTAAGGGAATACGAAGGAACCTTCCTATAATTGGAAGGTGGCTAATCAAAAACCATAAACCAATTATCCATCCAAAGGCTTAAAATTGATTCATAAGTGCACCGCTAAACATAAATGAATTTCTTCTTGAATGGTGGTTGTAATCTAATTGTTAATTTAACAAATAATGTCATCAAGTATTCTTTTTAATTTTTTTATCCATACGCTATAGTATTCATACACAATGGCCTTGTAATATAAAACATGAGTTAATTAGCTTTAGGAATTTTCAATGAAGATGCAATACTATATAGGGAAGTGGCTAGTGATAGTCTTAATAGCCCTCTAGTGTTTTATAAGTATTGTAGCAAGGTTCTCAAAGACCTCAACCTTGCATTAATTACCATGTTTATGTTGATTGTGTTTTTGGTTTCATGTCATTCCGAGGTAATTTTTCATTGGAATTTCCTTTAAGATCCATATAATAAAGTGTGTTATAATTTAATAACAAAAAATCAGATTTAGGTTTACTTTTTCTTAATTAAAAATCTATGGAAGAAAAAATATCTTCCATTAAGAAACTTGGAATGGATTAAAGACTAGGTTGATAGAGTTTAGTAGTGATTTGTCAATCTCTCTTCAATTATTTCTCCTAAATTTTCTCAATATCCCCTAAAACACATGACACAATATTTTTGGTGAAATTGACCCACTATGGGGAATTTTAAAAAAAATCTGAGTAGGAATGTGTGCATGTTCTTGGTATGTCTATTCACTCTTGTTCCTAGGCTACCTAACACTAATTTTTAGAATATTTAATGGCAATTATGGAAATGTCAAAGATGGACACTTAGGAATGTTTGCATGTGAGCTCATGATTCATGCATGATCACATCCGGTTGATCCCGTTACCATCTATTTTACCATCATTTTTTTGCGAGCACTTAGGTACACATGGCCTTTATGAGGGAAAGTCCAATGGAAGAAATTATTAGTGTGAATGTTTCTATAGGAGATATAACAATAGTTGGTAATTGGTGGATATTACCAAGGATTTTTTTCTTGAGGATAGATAATCTATAGAAATAAATATGATTGATATGATGATTTTTTTGTTAAAAAAGTCTATGAAAGGGAAAAAAAATATTGCAAAGGGTAGTGGGAACAATTGAAGATTGGTAAAAATAGAGAAAAGTTCATACTCAATATAAGAAAAGTTCAATACTCAATAATAAGATAAAAATGCTATGAGCATGCTTGTGGTGATTTACATCTAGTCCATGTGAGCTTCTAGCATGGTGTTGATTAGCAATGATTATTTGTGTCTCACATAAGTGTGTTTCCCATTCAATCTATGTGTGGATCGAATGTAATGATTAGTGGCTTCTAATATCATAGAATGTAATCTTTAATATTTTCCCATCCTTGTTAATAAAGAGAAATGAAAGGGAAAAAAAAAAGAAATGAAGGAAATTGCTTCTAGATTCATTTTCTAGAGTTGAATTGAAAAAATATGAGAGTTACTTTTAGTTGGTCCCTATTACTACTTTCCATCAATCACGTTGATAATGTTTGAATTATTTAAAATAATTTGTTGGAATCCCTTAATGATTTCTTAATAAATTTTATAAAATTTTCAAATGAATATGCATGTAGAGCACACATTTAGTATAAGGTCTCAAATCATAGTGCTGTTAATTGGACAAGTTAAGAGGAATTGTGCTAATTTTTGTGGGGTTAAAAATTTTATACAAATGAGCCATTTAACAAAAACAAAGTAACACTTTTTTGTGTTATAAATATGTAAATGGAAATGCAGTAATTAAAAGTGTAATGTAAGTTAATTTAGTTTGATTCTTACCTAAGTCATTTTACTAATTTCGTTGAGACTTATTACTTAGAAAAGTATTCGAGAGTACATGATAAGTTAGTTGAGTTAATAAAGAAAACAATAGTGTTGAAAGAAAAGAACTAGGTAGTTAAATGTTTTACTTTTAACACATGTAATCCCTCATTATTTTTAGATAAGTTTTTTTTTTAGCCAATGAGATAAGTTCCCCGTTAACATCATTGAATATCTAACAAATAAAAAATTTCATGGGTTGTTAAAATTATAATGATCGTGAAAAAGAAGAAAAGAGTTGATGTGTCTTACTAATAGTTAGAGAGTTATCTTAAGAAAGCTTGGTAATTAATTTGTGCCTTGATCAAGTAAAGTTTTAATGAATAATTGTTTCAATTTAAGTATAGAGAGTCTTTCATTTAATAAAAAATAAGAATATTTCATAGTGTGAAAGACCTTGAGAGTGTCCATGATTGAATAAGTAGGATAAGGGATTGAGACCAAGGAGTAGAGAATATATTTTTACATAGCATAAAGATTCATCAAAATATTGAATGTGAAGAGAATTCCCATTATGAATATAAAGAACATAATGTAAGGGCATATTGAACACCATAGAGATTTGAAAAGGAGCATTCATCACGAAGCTCCATAGCATTCAATTAAGCAATGGGATTTGAGCATTAACTTTTGGAAAGCATGACTTTAAAGATTCTTTCTATAATAACAAGAGAATAAGGCATCTAAGAAAGAGTATGAAAATAACACGTAACGATATTAAAGTACAAGACGATGACAAAAAAATTATTGAAATGATTGAGCCCCTTGGTATATGAGTTCGAGAGTAGTTCCTTGCGATGTGAAAAAAAAGTCCATATGGTATAAAAGAATTAGATATGAAAAGTGAAAAGTCAATGACTCCGATTGTAGATGTTTTGAAGGGTGAGAGGGTGAGCTAAACTAAAGAACTAGCAATGGCACATGAACTTACTAGATTGAAGATTGAGGTAAAGTATAATAGGTCATAGTGAAACGTTGCATATGTGTATCTTTATATATAGATGGTGGATATTGCAATCCTATGTCAATTGATATTCATGGTTTTGATGCATAGTAAGAAAATTTTCGTATGAGAAAAAACATGTCACTAGATAGTTTATTGAAGATGAAATGATAGAATTTCCAAAAAAAGGGTTTGACGTTTTGTCTTACATACAACCCATCTTTGGAGTTAGGTTCTAAAATTTTTGCAAGATGTATAGGAAATATTTATCTATCTACCTATTATTCATTAGGTCGGACTGGTTAAGGATTGATGCCAATTTATATTTTCAAAGCTAGAAACTTACCCACTTTAGGTCCTAAGCTACTCCTTGGACCAGAGGAGGTAACCATCAATGTATCACAAATGATAATCATTTTGAGTTACATCCAAACAATTAATTTAAAACTTTATATTGTTGGGTTTAAATTGGTTTACTAAAAAAATTGATTTATATTGAATGATTATATCTTTTTTCATCCATGTCGATGATTTTAGAGTGGAGAAAAAATGGAGGAAACAACTTAGAGGACCATTTTAACAACGGAAACCCGTTTGGAAAATCAGGGTATGAAACATTTCAGGCACATTTTGAGGCAAAAAATGAGGCTTATTTGGGGTAAAAAGTTTCCTCTTTAGTGCCACTCCTCCTTTTCATATTCTACATATAGATACCTTTCCAGCAATGTAAGAATTGCCTCAATCAGAGTTTGTATACAAAAGTTATGTCACTCAAAAGTTGACCTTCGTGTTTTTGCTACCATAGTTTGAGAGGATGTCATGTCAGCCCCAATTACTGATGGAAATGGGGATAGTCACATGATTATGATGAATAAGACTATATAAGAGTTGAGATTGCAAATTTGGTTAACATTTGAGGTATTCAAACCTTACCGTTAGTAGGATATCAAGCTATGTTATAACTCAGACACTAAGAGGAAAAGGGGTTCCATTCTTTCAAGTGCATTTATTTAATGGATGAGAAAATAGTTAATACAAATAGGAGATAGAGAACAATAGGAGGATTTTTGCACTATAGTATCCCATGTGTCATAGGCCATACTTCTTTCTACTCACAACCATTTTCTATTTAGAGAAAGAGAGAAGAGAAAACTCACCTTCTTGCTAGGTTTTGTCAAAAAACAGTTTCCTAGGTAATATATTATGTCAAATCGTTGTTTATGAGTTTTAATTTTACCATTCTTTATAATCTACATAATGTTAATTTTCATACATACAAAATTAAGAATAATATATACATCCATAAATCTAAAAATAAATAAAACCCTAATAGTGTAAATTTCATCTTTTTAAATATAGTTTTATTAGATCTATCGTGATGAACTTTCCAATGGAATACCCACTGTATTAAATTTTCAAAACTCTTCTTTTATTATTTTTACTATTATTTCATTATTTTCCTTTGGAGACTTATTTTAAACCTCAAAATTCCCTTAATGTGATATACATTTATTCCATATGGCTACTAAACAATTATTCTTTACTATTTCTTTATATTTATTTTCTATCATTAGTTAACAATCATCTTCTACTCCACTAGAGGATTGCAACGTGTATGATGCACTTGTCCCAACAAATCATCCATCCTTTGCACTATATTTATACCAAGATTAAATGTATGATTAATGATATGGATAATGGACTTCTTTATAGATGAGAAAGAATCCCTTTTCATGGAAGGAAATAATTTCCACATTAAACGCTACATACCTTCCAATACACATTGTGGAGTGGATTTGCTATAAATTTTTGAAGCTTGAACTAACCATTTTGCTACCTTTGAATCACTACCAGAGGTAGTTCATAGAGATAGGAATCCCCTCTAAGTGAAGTGTCCTTGTTTAAGAGTATGATTAGCATCTCATGTTGCAAGAATTCAATAACTATGATAGATGGGAACCATCTCATAGTGGTGATAGTATGCATAAAAGATTTAGTGGCACTCTTATACTTAAATGTGACTTCTATGCCTTGAGTTTTGTGGAAAAGACTACTATTTTTGTTAAGAGTGTCAAGGTGACTCATCCATTTTCTTCTAGTTTCTTTTGTAATTGAGATAGAGAGTATGTGAATTGCCCCAACTATAGAGAATAGCAAGCTACTACTATATAAGCTTCCACAAAGTATTTACACCAACACAGACATTAGCAATCAAATGATTATATGAAAGTGGGTCCCTGATATTACAAATAAAAAGATCTAGTACAAGAACTTTGTATTTAACTTGACTTGAATGTAACATTAAACTAATTTATTATGTATGTATATATATATATATATATATTATATATGTATATATATAATACATACATACTACATACATGCATTATATATATATATATATATATATATATATATATTATATTATACATATATATATTATATATATATAACTTAAAGCAATATTAATATTAGTTATTTTAATTTTATTATATTAAAAAAAGAAAATGAGAAATTGGATAGAGCATTTACAACATTTATTTATCTAAAAATAATTGTAAATTTAGGTTCAAAAACCTAGGTTACAAAAATAAACTTTATCCTAAGAAAATGCTAAAATAGATCCTTCATGTCAAATTATGATTTTAGTTGCTTCTTGCAGTCTTGCATTCGACCATCCACACATGTCATGAGAAAATGATCCATGTATAGAAGAAAGATTATGTGATCATCCTTCACAACCTTGATATAGATATTTGGATCACAAAAACTCTTCGATACGCCCAATCTTTGTAGGTATGTATCTATCCTTGCATACCATGCCCTTGGTGCTTTCTTAAGGCTATCTAATTCCTTCTTTAACCTGAAAACGTAATTTTCTTTATTTTTGAATTCAAATCTGAAGGGTTTCTCTATATAAACATCTTCATCAATAGTGCCATTCAAGAATGCATTCTTGATATCCATTTGACAGATGTTCCATTCCATCAATGCTGCCAAATAAACTAATCAATGTATAGTTGTATACATTAGTATAAGTGAAAATGTCTCCTAATGATTGATGCCTTTCTATTGAGAGAAGCCCCTAGCCATAAATCTTTCCTTATATTTATCAATACTTCCATCTGCTACATGTTTAATCTTGTAGAGCCACTTGGAAGTTACCAAAAATTTGTCTTCAAGCCTAGGTACAATCTCCTAGACTCCATTTTTTATTACTGATTGATACTCTTCATTCATGGAATATTTCCATTCTTGATGTTTGATAGTCTATTCAAAGGATGATGGTTATGTTTCTATTAGTTCTGTCATATAGGCTACATACCCATAATATCTTTTTGGATTCTTAATTTCCCTAAATGTGCCTTTGGCTGCTCCATGTCCTTCTACATCTAAACGAGTCGATTCTAACCAATTAAGTCTCTTTCTATTTTCATTGATGACCATAGTTAGCATAGGTTCACTGGGACCTTCAACTTCATGATTTTAATATTCTTCCTCCCCGATACCTTCCTCTTCAAATATAGGAAGTTATTCTCATCAAATTCCATCAAGAGTTATTTTTATTTCTAAAATGAAATACTTTAATCAATATCATGTATCTACTAACTTCTATTCAGTGTCATTTATTTAGATAGATCCTATATTCCTTTTGATTATTACTATAGCCAACAAATTTTCCTTTCATGATTTTGACGATCCAACTTCTTTCTCTTATCCTTCAATATGTGAATATAAATGGGACAATCAAATATCCAAGGATAGTCCATTCTTGGATTCTTCCCAATGAATGTGAGCCTTTAGGAGTCATGTTGTCTAGTGACCTATGATGACTTCTATTTCGAATATATAAAATAGTCTTTTTTAATTCACCCCACAAAAATTTTGGCAAATCTTGTTCATGTAACATGGCTCTAACACTTTCTTCAATAGATCAGTTATTTCATTCTGCAACTCCATTTTGTTCAAGATTTTATGGGATTGTCATCTCCCTCTTAATTCGATATTCCTTACAAAAAGATATGATTTCCTTTGAAGTGTATTTTCCTCCATTATTGAACCTTAGAATCTTTATTCTTCTTTCTGTAAGGTACTCCACTTCAACTTTGAATTATTGAAATTTACTTCATCCTTGGATTTCAACAAATAAACCCAAGTTTTCCTTGAATGGCCATCAATTAATGTCACATAATATAGATTTCATCCAAGAGAATTTGTAAACATAGGATTGTATACATCGGAACAAATGAGATCCATAATTTATTTTTACCTTAAAGCACTGCTTCCAAATAGTCTTTTGACATTTTTGCGTAATGCGCATCCCTTGCGTACTCCTTCATGATCCTCCTTGAGTTTAAGGATGCCATTCACCATTGAATTTAGAGTTGATAGGATTTTGTAGTGAAGGTGACCAAACCCTATATCCCAAAGTTCACATGGGCTTACTTCAATGTGAACCAAAGCTTGAGAGAGAGGGGCCAATAATATATAAAGTCGTCCTTCACAAATCCCAATCATGTTTGCATTTTTGATCTGTTGTACTGTGTAACAACCATGCCATTTATATCTAGTAATAGCTAATATTAGACATATAAATGGGGACCCTTTTTAAATTTTTTATCTTTGAAAAATAAATCCTAACTCTAAGAAATTTCCTTGAAAACTCTCATAAAACAACCCAAGTTTAGGATCGTAATCACAGATCACAAATTGCATTTTTCGATGTGATAATCATAAACTCCTGAAAGAAATTATGATATGTGATCAATCACCCCCCCCCCAACCCGCCGCGACATTCTTATCAAAATTCCTTAACAATTCGTAATCACATTTCACACGAGTCACAACTAAATAAGCCATGCCATTGTGTCATCCGTTAACGATTTGTGAAATGCGATATTGCGATATTCACAACCATATTTTGGATTATAAATAGGTAACACTATATGACATTGTTTAAAAAGCTACGATGTGCAAATAAAGCACCAAGCATGGGAAGGTGGTGGGAATTAATTGTCTTTTAATATAATAAAGAATGGTTTGACAACATAATTAATGTTTAGCAGACCGAGGAGAGGTAATTCAAGTTATGGCCAGTTAATGTTGAATATCTCATTCAAAATCCTCCCACGATTCAAAGTCATTTCAGAGAGTTTTCAGCCATAATCTCCCTATATTATCTATGTTGAATATATCTCTTCCATTTTAGGAAAGCTACAAAAGACATGTCATTACGAAAAGTGATGCAGAAATAGAAAAATTAGAGCATTACACAGTCTGATCTATCAGAAATGTTCCCTATATTCTCTGATATAGTTTGCAGCTTTGATGGGGGAGCAATAACTTGGGAGGTCATATACAAAAGGCTTGAGGATGAGTGTCCCAAGGTTACTGTCACAAAAACAATGACTGACTCAATAAAACATTTAGGACTCCAATTCAAGGATGTTGCCTGTTATTTCCTTCACAACATAGGAGTGAAAGCAAAATCCTCCCATACACTGATATGATCAGGTGGGTGGTGGAAAACCTCACTATTGAAGATAGAAAATTAAGGAACTCGAGAATGGAACTCATGGGGTCATTCAAAGCAGAAGACCTCAAGAAAATGTAACATATACCTGACCCTCGGTACTTATATGATAAATCATACATTGAAAACTTTGTAAAGAAGAATGAAGAACCTTTCAAGATGATCCAGGGCTAGAGGGTATTTGAGAACAAGTTCAAATTTGATCAAATGGAGCCTCTTTGGCAAACCCCTACAACTATGTAGGTGCTATCTTTGTAGAATATACGGGTTACCTAATAATATTAAGTTTTTCATATAATGTATTCCTTTGATTGACGCTTATGTCAATTCCCACATAATGAATTGGGCCACCGTCATATCTAACAACATAGCCACTGTCATTACTAAATATCGACAGAAGAGATCCTCCTCTCCAGAGAACCTTCTTCCATTCTATTTCAGTGCCTACATCATGGATGCCATCTATTTCTCCATTAAATTTTCAATTATGGGTTAGAAATGGACCTTGCACAACCCCTACCCTATCCATCTCAGCCATAAACAAATTTGGGAATCCCATTATATACCCCCTTTTTATAAAATATGCCATGTTGTTATTTTTCCACTCCATCAATTGATTTTCAATAACAAAACCCCTATGTTTTCCAAATAAACCACTACAAACCTTCTCGCAGTCAGGAAATATTTTCTTGAAGAATGGTTTACATACATTAGGGTTTTTGGTATTACAACAGAACCACATGTCCTCCCTTTATATGTCTTTGATAAATTATTAGCAAGAGAAATAGCCCACAAGACTATGGGAAAAGGCTTAACCAAGCTCCTAAAAGAAAACAAGAAGTTATTCTAGCCATCTTTTCCTATTAGGTGCAGTTCCTTTTCATTAGCAAATTTTAACCTCGCAATCAAGGAGTTAGTAAGCCGACAAAGCCTGAGGCTCCATAATTTGAGAAAAAGGCAATTTGACCCAGACAAGATAGCATATAAAATCACTACTGCAGTAAAGATCAAGCCTTATAACCATGAGGCTAATGATTTTGAAGACATTTTAAAATATGTTGAATCCTTAGAACAATCATTCGAATGGGCAAGGGAAAATATGTGTCCTAAAGATTTTGAAATCTTTCAGGAGTTCAAAGACAAAAGGCTTGAAATAATTCCACTGCATTTGTTAAAAAGCGAGGACAAGCCTACGACTTGTGTGACTATCAATAGAGAGGAACCTAATTCTTGCATAGAGTCTCAAGTGAATATATGGAAAGCACTGGATACAGGGAAAGAACTGGATACAAGGAAGACTCAAGACATCAAGAATACAATAGAATCCAGCAGGAAGTCAGCCAAAAAGTAGGGTATCATCACCCCACCTATGGATATCAGTTTTGAGATCAAAATCAGTAATTTGGAGTAGGAGTGGGATCAATTCAATCAGAAACTACAAGACACTCCCAAGAAAAAATACGCTCAGGAAACTATATGCATATCAAATTGCTCTGCATGTTCATAAAAACACAGAGACTTAAATCATTCCTGCTCTGCCTACATTCAAAATTGTCTTAAAGGTGACTGAAATTCCTCCTCTTGATGTGTTCAATCCATTGTACAAGGTTGTAGTAAGGAGACAGAGGAAAAGGAGAACGTTAGAAACACCTAAACTCCCACTTGGGAATGAGCCGATGGACATAATCTAGAAGGACATCCCTTCTAATCGAGCTGAAAACATGACCAGACTGTCATAGCTTATAGGGGCGTATGTAACGACCACCATGGACAAAGCTACTGAGATATCTATTTTGTTGAAAGAAAAGGAAGAGAAGATTACAGAGCTCAAGTAACAGCTCAAAACAGAGAAGGCGAGTGTGAATAGGCAGGCCACTGAGCAGCAAGCCCAATTGCAACAGAGCATGGAAATGTTGAAGATAAGCCATGAAGCAAACATATCGGCAAAAAGAATGCAACTCCAAGACTTGCAGCAAGCCATGGAGAAATTTAATTATGTTCCTATTGTCGAGGAATTCATCAAAGAGGTGCTAGAACTAAATTCCCTCTTGATAAAAAAACAACAACAATTTTCCCAAAAGATTTCACATATCACTCCTTATCTAATCACTAGTGACCAGATAATGGATAAATTGATTGACTAGAGAACTGAGTTTACTAATCTAAACACAAGAATCTAAGAATTCATCGAGTGGAAAGAAACATAAGAGGGAAGGAAAGCTAATCTTCTTGAGATTGAAGAGACACATAAGCACATTCTATTCACGGATTGGAATGCTAGGATCAAACAAGATGAATTAGAAGTGGCAAGAGCAGTTGGAGTGCCAAAGAACATAGTAAAGGTGGTAAACCAAACTTTGTTGCCACCAACATGGTGAAGGAAGGCAACCCGAAAGAACTACCCGATTTAAATGACTTGCATAAAAGATGGAAGGAAAGAGCGGAAGTCCAAAGGGAAGAAATCTCAAAGGTAGAAAACACTAACTGGGAATCGCACTGGCAATACCTTGTCAAGCCACACAACCAAATCATGACCGTTAACTTCTCACTCCGTTCAACCTAGCAGACATTGGCACGTCTCAGAGATGCAATTTTTGCAGGATAGGTCAGAACATAGTTCAAGGAACCTCCTCAAGTCAAACCAATGGTCGATATATGGAATTTGAAAGACAAGCTGGCAGACAACAAATCATCATCATAGCTTGAGCTTCTCATCAAGTCAATTTTTATTTTTAGAGTTAGTTAACTAGTTAGGAGGAAGGTTGTTTGAAACCGCCTCAAATTTTTGTATAATTTATTTTTAAACATTAGTTAGAATAATATCTATACCCTTCTCATGCATTTAGAGAAGGGTCCAAATTTTATCAAAAAAATTTCCAATGAATGGAGTTTTGTAAGTTTGTGAATGCTTTGGTGAAATTATGAAACATGATCATTTCTTTTAAATATTAGACTACTTTCCTTTGTTGATGCACTATTGTATACTTGGAAGATAATTTGATCTGAAGAAAGAAGTTGATCTATTTCATTAGTCAAATGAGAAGAACTTCACATATATGGTACATCTATCTTGTATAATTAGTTATGTTTCTATTTAATTAGTGATAACACTTTATTCTCATGAATTGTATATGAGATATGTTCTTTCTGTTAAGCGTTAATTGCACTAGTGTATGATGCCTAGCTGAAATTGTTTATTTTCATATATGAATCATCAGATATATGCAATATAGTTTATACATTTCTTTGACTAACTATTTAGTCAAAGAAATTATATTTATATGTTATCACCTTGGTTTTATGCATTATTGATCTTTATTATCACATGTTAAACATATATCTTTTTAGATCGCATATCACACAGAAATACCTGAGTATATATTAGATTAAGTTAGCTAGATAGTTTCATGATAGAATAGGTTGTTTAGTCATCATTATTCTATTGCAGTCACTTGAAAACCACCCACTCTCATTTTAAAACCCACACTGGGAAACTGGTTCCATCATCCCCAGTTAGAGCCACCAGTTTAAATGGAAAAGGAGTTGTCTTAAGGTCTGGACTAGGTGGTTATCCCACATTTTGGAGCAGTAGAAATCTGAGGCTTCAACATTTTGCTGCTAGAAGGAAGTTCATCTAACTATGAATGGCTTATAAACCTAAAGATCAATTGAAAAACATTCATAAGATTCAAAACCCTTCCACAACTTCTACACCTTTTAGATCTCATTCAAAATCTCCATATCCAAAATATGAAGTTGTAGAAATATCTCCCTCATCTCCTAAAGTAGTAAGACAACCATATTCTCCAGATTACGATCTCCCAGAGTTCACTCTTTGATATATAAATTGGAACAGATATCCATTTCTGCTAAGAAACCAGAGAGGGCTGAAGCTTCTAAAGAAAGTGTTACTTCCTTATTACGAGAAGCTGGTGTATTAACTAGATTGCAAAGTGAAATTCTTGGAGTAACTTCTTTTGAGTTTTCCATCCCTCCATGATGTAGGAAAGTTATCACATCAAGGTCTGAATCAGATACCAGCGAGATCACATCACCCTTCCCTCCATTCACCTCTCCATTCACTTCTACTCAATCCACTTCTTCTCAACAATTCACTTCTCCAATTAGTACTACTACTAGTAGTACTAACCCAGTAGTAAGTTCTTCACCATCTATACCTACTTCTGGACCAACCTTCCTATCTTCCTAGTCTCCAACTCAAGTTATGGCCAATCAACCCACTCAACCTTGGACAAGTCCTCATGTTGTTCTTGTCACTAATCCAAATTATCTCCCTACAAACCAATAAAAATGGTTACCTAAGTACAATCCTAATGTTGGTCTTCTAGTTGAAGGAGATCTAAATAACTTTATGTTAGCCATGAATCTTAATGGAGTTCCACATGAAGATGTTGTAATCAAACTGTTTCCTTATACCTTCTAAGGATCTGTTCGGTCTTGATATTTTTCCCTTCCAGTAGGTTCAATAAGATACTTGGATACTTTTCAAGAAGTATTTCTTGCAAAACTTGGTGATGATAAGACCATAATATCCTTAAACAATGATCTTTATAACTTAAAAGAAATTCAGATGAAAGGATCAAAGACTTCAATTTTAGATTTAAGAAGTTACTAAAAAGAATTCAAGCTACCTCAAAAGATGTAGTAGATGTACAAATAGAATGGTACATATACTTTCTTTCTTCTAATATCGGGATTTTTGTAGATAGAGCCAATAAGGCTACCCTTGTAGAAAACATGAAGGAATATATGTCTATAGAAAGAAGAATTATTGCTTTAGAAACAAGGTCATAGGAGGAATAAAGGAAGTCTAAAAAGGGAACATTCAAAGATGATTCAAAAAAGAAAACTTCAAAGGACCCTTTCAATCTTGAATACCTTCCGAAAGTGTTAAAGACCATGTCCAATGAAATGGTTGAAATCGAGAAGCAGGTCGTAGAGTCTTCAGCTCCCAAGAAACCTTTTCACTCATTTAAAATAAACCCTTCTTCTGCATCACAACCACCAAATACTATTTCAAATGCCGAATCTAATCAAGAAATAGAAGAAGACTCACCAGCCAAAGAGGAAGCTGAAATGGAAGAAGAAGTTGAATTAAATGGAATGTGGGATTTCATTCTTCCAAATGAAGAAGAAGCATAAGTTATGCCTGTTGAACTGGTAAATCCCCTCTGCGGACAGAGGCGATCCCACTAGCCCAACACGGGTCTAGCAACAATCACACACGCTACACGCAGGTTCCTAATTGCATAAATCAGAGATCGATTATGATGATCTACCTGGAATCCAACGCTAGTAGTCGTAGAAGAAACGCCGCTCCCGTCCCTTTGCTTTGGCTGGTCACAATCCTTATGCTCCACGTAAATGGACACTTGCACACACAAAGAACGATACAAACACAAGCGTAAAATCTAGTATATGCAATTATATATCGGTCAGAAAAGACATAACTCAGATACCATTGAAAGACACATGAGTGGAACCATAATGATAGTCGTTCATTAATCAGTAAAAACAGAGAAAGATTACAACCAAAGGGTTCTGACATTGAACCTCCTCTGACTGGGCAAGCAGCTAAAGACGCCTTGCAAAGTGACCTCTTCTCTCTCAATATTTTGGCAGCATAACCCCTCTATAATTCTCAATTCTCACTAGCAATCCAGCATAAACTTGGCACTCACAATAGCTCTAGCAAAACTAGTTGGTTTAATTCAGGGTGACAGTCATTTATAGATGGAGGAGGAGGAAGTATGCATTGTATCCGGACACCTACTGAAGATTTAGCATTGTCCCAGAATAGCCACTGAAAAAAGATGACACTCAACCACTTCCATGAGATTTTTCCCCAGAGAACTGCATGAACAAAGAAGGAAAAAACACTTAAGTGCACGCTGGCTAAAAATCATAACCAAAATTAGGTGGCGCGGGCTTTGCTCTATTATAGAGCATCCATGGACGTGCCCTTTTTGGAGGAACTGAGTCATTGGCGCGGGTAAGACTCTATGGACCCGCGCTAATGGAAAAAGGGCACTTTTTAGGGCTAATCTGCAAAAGGTGTCTTCAGGGAGTTTGAAGTTCATACTCTGGAGAATCCAATGCAAGTGTTTTTAAGTTATGTCACTGGTCACAAGTCCATAAATGTGTCCTCCAATGTGTGAAAGCAAAGGTAACAGGGACGGTGACCAACGGTGACAAATTACTGCGTAACAGATGCCCCCTAAAGCATGAGCCTCAAGAGAGAGAGAGAGAGAGGTGAAGTGCTTTACAAGAACATATATAGCTGTCGCCGAGAATCTGCATTGAGAGATATAGTATGATAGTTCAAATACATGATATATGTGGCATGGACGCAGCCATCCATAAAGAGTACATGATGATCAAGATTCGTAGTATGGACGCAGCCATCTGGTTAGGATCGATGAATAGACTCAAGTATGGTCGCAGCCATCCAGTGAAAGAGTCATGTATCAAAATCACGCCTGGATTACAACAGACACAATCCAGGGTCTTGCGCTCCACCTTGACCTGAATATAAGTACAAGTTCAAGCATGTGAAAATGTGAGCTGAAGTCGAACATGCATGAACATCGTCTGATTACCAGCCAATAATGAAAGCTGTTAACAGACGCGAGAGGTACCACCAATAATGACAATGGTCCTCAAGGTACTATAGGTATAGTATATGGCGTGTGAATGAATGAGCCGATGTCGAACACCCATAGAGTCATCCGATCGGAGGCCAATGATGAAAAACTCACGTTGAACACGAAGAACCTGCCATTGAGGCATGCAGGCTCCAAGGTACCAGAAGGGAGTCTCTAGGTCACTGTCCTGGATAATGAGCTGAAGTTGAAAGGAAGAGATCTTTGTCGAAGGTGGGCCATAATGTTTCCCACATCATCGACACGAGACGGGAAGAGAAAATGTTGTGAAGTAAGATTTATGAACTATCAGACAGAGGTGGTTTCTTTCAGAGGTCAACTTCTCTTGAACATATCGGTGGCACGACAGTGGAGTTGGCAGTATTTGACGTCAATAGATCAGAGGTCATGATGACGTGGCAATGAGAAAATGAGAGGTCAAACAGGATCACCCAAACCCACGGAGGCAAGTGAAAAAACAAAGTGAGATATCCCCACCCTGACACGAAAGCAGAGAAGTGCCATGTTCAAGAGCGACATACTGCCGACACGACTAGAATTACGGTTCCAAAATTTTCTTTTCCCCCGCCATTTTTGGCGAGTACCCCAATTATTTTTAACAAGCTTGATGGGGATAGCATATGCTTGTGGTATAAGTTCGACCTTCGGTCAAATCCAACCTAGTAAAAGTTTAACGAGCCCTAGGGAGGAGAAGCTCGAGTCCCGTCATAATGATGAGTCCAATGTCGTTAGAGTTTAACGAGTCCGACAAAGGTAAAAATCAGAGTCTTTTTCATGTTTAGAGAGTTTGAAAAAGACACAGAAAAGAAAACTCCAGAGGTCCTTTTTCGTAAAGTTGTGTCTCTTGGGCCCGAAAAAGTATAAAATGATGCCCGAAAGAACCGCCCGATCATTACGACCGAGGAGTACTTTTCATGAATAGTGATTTCGACCTGAAAAAGTAGAAAAGGGATCAAAATCACGTCGTTCCATAACCATTAACGAGTTTCAAACGAAAAAAACCCAATAATCTTTTTTATATTTTAACGGTCGATAAAAGAACTTAAAACAACCGCCCCTTAGTAACGTTTAACGAGCCAAGAGGGATAACTCGGCGATCTTTTCCTCTTTAAAAGGTCAGGAAAACTGCTAAAAGCAGACCATAAGTAACATTTTCTCACATTTTACCGAGCTTGAAAAAGTTAAAAAGAAGCTCGTTTGAACTGCACCAGACCCTGTCATCATTCAAAAAACAACGTAAAACCCATTTCGACATGAAAATATCCTAAAAATACTCAAAAATATCACTTTTAATGTGTTTTTAGGTCAAAATAGTGTCATAAATAGTAAAAAAGTAAAAAATAAATTTACTTTTCACTTTTTACCTTGTGAGTTCATTGTTGGAGGGTTTTTAGTGCAAAAGTTCAGCTGTTGATTATGATCGATCCAGGAGACTATTCGAGCCGCCGTCTGCAACAGGTAAGAGGCCTCATCCCTAGCTTTGTTTTCATTCCATTTTTTCAAGTTTTTATCCATATTTCAGCTCCCTGCAAAGGGATGTGCAAATTTTTAGGGCCGCGCCATTGGCGCGGGTTTCTAGCATGGGACCGTGCCAATGGTGAATTTTTCCCATAGGGGTCGCACCATTAACGCGACTGTTTTAGAAACAGTCGCGCCAACCGCGCGATCCCATTTTTTACCAAATTGGACCGTTGAATTTGCAAATTTCTTTCAATTCATATTTCAATAATTATCTAACAATTGAAATTTTGCATTTGGTTGCAGGATTTCGCTAAAAATGGTGCTAGAATGGAAAGAACGAGAGCACAATGAAGTTGATGCCCTGGCTTTGGAGGATGATGATTGCATGAATGCATTAAGAGACTGCGGACTGAAAAAATTCTTCCATACTTCATACCTACACGCACAACTTGAGCTACTACGCTTCATAGTAGATGCTTGGGATGTAGAGGATCAGGTGTTTCGCCTGAAGGATCAGACATTGGAGCTGGATGTTTCTGATGTCTATTTTATCACTGGTTTATCGCGGCGAGGTGCACGTCCTATTCTAACAGGCAGTCGACCTTCCGGGGAGAAGATCGAGGAGGTGAAGGCAAGAGTGTGTCCTGATGCACGATTTGGTGTAAACAGCAGGAAGATAGATATCAACACGGTGCCCAGCTTGGTTCTACGAGTCATTTTGTTTACCATTACCTGGGCAGCAGGGATACAGGCACCCCATGAGGCCAGCAAAAATCATTTACTGCTGGCCACCGAGTGTCTCCATCCGACTGTGTTTGATTGGGCCTCAGCGGTGACGACCAACATTAAACGACAGCTTACCAAGTGTAAGCGGGATGGAAACAACCAGTTTGGGTATGGGTTGATCATTGTGACCTTCTTTCTAGAGAGGTTGCTGATCTTCCGGGTACCTGGAGGGATAGTAGCAGATCCAGTGCTGAGGGAACCAAGATTGCATCGATGGGCAGAACTTATGCCCAGAGGAGGAGGGGGCCAACAGATGTCCTGGAAGCCCGAGTTCTTCATCTGGCTCTGACATCAGATGATAGTCGTTGAGCACTGGCCCTATGCGGGCACGGATTTCACCGGAGGTCCCGATCTCCCTCTACCTGACGGAGAGGATTGGGATGAGGAGCTGGGTAAGAACTCTGTGTTTTTTAATGTTTTTATGTATTTAATTTTTTTTGTTAATACATGTCTATTTCTAACAGCGTCTATATACGTATACAGATGTTGGCGCAGAGCGGCCAGCTGACGTGCCCCACAATGTGCGTAGAGCACAACCCGCAGTGGACCCTCAAATAGAGGGTGAGGATGATCTTGTGCAGAACCTCGAGGCACTCACTCGAGGTATCCCAGACTATGGCAGATTGGCAGATGTGCCCAGAGCTTACCAGAGGCATACTGTGGGAGTGTCTACTCGTGTCCATCGTCTGTTGAGACGTTTGGTGCGAGTAGTGTCATGCTATCACGAGCATAACCGTGCTTAGATGCCTAGGTTTTGTTTTGCACATTTTGAGGAGTACACTATCAGCGGCTGTATAGACTTTTGACATGTATTATTTTTGTAACGCACGGGGCGCGAACACTTTGAGTCACGTATATATATATATACATATCAATTTTTTGGATGGATCTTGTACATGTGATGATGTTTTAATTATGCTATGCAAATGTATCAGTTGCATAACATGTGATCCATGTGTTTTTTATTTTTATATGCTTATGTTTATTCCTAGATGGATCTTTCTCACACGACTATGTGTTTTATATGCTATGCGACTATTCGACACACATGTAATCTAATGTATCTACTGCATAACAAACGACCCATTGGAATGTATTTACACGCATATATTTTATTCTTTATACAAAATTTTATTTTTATACAAGCTTAAAACACGTGGCATACATGCAAACTATGCTTGATGGGAAATGAAACGGGCATGCCCCCAAACATCGTGTATCAATCCAAGGTATATGCCCCCCAAGCTTCAGTCCATTGAAAATGGGTTGAAGGTTGACTAAATGGTTATGTGTCCGAAAAACACGAACACACGTTTCATTGTTTTAACGTGGTTGACATAATGGTTATGAACTATCCTCGTAGATAAACAGTTTCATTATTTTAACGAGGTTGAGACATTAGCAAAACTATCCTCGAGAACGACGTTCAACCGTGTATTCGACGGCCTCTCCTCTGGCCAACAATGGAAACCATTGGATGGAATGAAATTCTGATGCACAAACAGGGCCGAATTTCATTTTTTAAGGAGCTTGACATAGGAGAAAGAACCATGCTCCGACCAATCATGTTTCATTTTTTAACGAGGTCGCCACAAGATTAAAACTATCCTCGAGACACCTGGTTTCATTTTTTAGGGAGCTTGACAGAGGGAAATGAACTATGCTCCGCCCGGTCTTCATCATAATGAAGAGGAAGTCGGGGCTTCCAGGAGTGGCGCTCCCGATGGGAGGTCAAAGCCGTGGAAGTCGGGATCCAATGCCCCCAAAACACTATTGACGATGTCGGTAGTGCTGGATATAGGCATGGGAGAGGTAACCACATAGTTGACCTGCGGGGAGGCAGATACAACTGGTGGATGAGAACCAGATGGAGGTGACA
This sequence comes from Pinus taeda, assembly GCA_000404065.3. Classification (NCBI taxonomy): domain Eukaryota; kingdom Viridiplantae; phylum Streptophyta; class Pinopsida; order Pinales; family Pinaceae; genus Pinus; species Pinus taeda. The sequence continues at coordinate 130,242 of APFE031452729.1, forward strand.
ACGGCACCGGAGGGCTAAAGAACGATAATTGGTCAATAGTGACAATCCTTCCATTGTGTGGAAAGCAGACCACACGGAAAAGCGAAGAGATGATAGCCCCCATGGCATAAATATAGTCACGACCAAGGAGAAAATTGTTACCGAGAGCACTTTGGATAACCATTACGTCTATATAGACGGTTTTGCCTCCCAGAGTAATAGGTAGTTGTGGGAGGACTCCTAGAGATGGACATGCTCTTCCGTCAAAAGCCAACAGAGTATGCATGACCGGCCTGAGCAGCGGGGAACCGAGAGCTTGCCAAGTAGTATACGGCATGAGACTGACCAACGTGCCTTCATCCAAAACAGTGCCAGGTAGGGCCGTGTCATAGGCATGCACAGTAATCTGGAAAGGCACATGGGATGGAAGGCGGTAAGTGGTTAGGTGACTCCAATCAAAGGAGATGGCTGAATTGCTTGGTGGGGGAATCGTATGATTTCCCCCTTGCTCGAACGGAACCGAAGAAGGACCCTCTGAGTCAACAAGGATAAGAGGATCGCTGTCAGACTCAGGAGAATCTAATGAGACATGAAGAACATGTTTATGACTGTCATCTAGAACAGGTTGGTCAATGGGTGGTAAACTCGAACTGACACGATCGCTGACCAATGGTTGATTGGGAACAGGCTGGGTGGAGCCAGGTTCAGGAAGAGGAGACTGAACAAGAGAGGTGTGTAAACCAACCTTGTGGTCAGCAGGAGGGCAGTCTGCAGTTGCAGAAAGACGCTGATATCCAGCGAGGAGTTGGGGGGAGGGAACTGCAAGACTTTCCAAAACAGAGGAGGCTTTGTCCATGAGTGGGAAAAGATGAAGGAAATGATTGCCTTCACAAAGTTTGCAAGGGAATCGAATCTTCCCTTTTCCCTTAGTATTCCCAACGAGTGAGATAACATCGCCAGGAGCTTCAGTGGACGAAGAGGGACGAGCTGGATCACGAGACCATATTCTTAAGATCCTGGGAATACCAAGACAATCACGAAGAAGATGGTTTTCCTTGCATAATCTGCAAGGAAACTTAACCTTGTGCGGAGGAGTGGGAAGGCGTCCGTCTTCTGTTGTCCGTGGTAGAACAACAGTTGTGCTTGTAGTCCTTATTGTGTTTGTAACCGTTCCCTTGTTTGACTTCTTCTTCTTTGTCTTCTTCTTCTTCTTCTTAGCCACCTGGGTACTTAAAACGAGACTTTCACCAGGCGAAGCAGAAGAAGGAGACGTTGAAGTAGGTGTCGAAGGGGTGGGGTCCACCTTTGGTTCAACAGGATGTTGTGCAGGTGGAGGGACCGATGGAGTATCAGCCGACACAGTAGGGACCACAGAGTTTGAAAATAACCAAACTGGTAACCCGACAGTTAACCCCGGA
>APFE031452731.1:0-19320 GCA_000404065.3 Pinus taeda
CTAACCTCCCTAGGAGTCTAAGACTCTCTAGTGACAAACAAGACAAATAAGAGCAATCCTTCTCTAAACATACATTATTCTATGAGAAACCAAGTGTTTTTCGATCCTACCTCAAGTCCAACGCTTGTTGCAGCAGTCCAGCCTCGTCGATCCAGAGGAGCTCCTCCTTCACTTTGAAACCTGCATACACTAACAATCAAACGATTACATAACACCTGAATATTCCATAAAACAAAGCATATTCAACATATAGACCAAGGAGTATATGAAACAATTCATTAACAACAAATCATTGAGAAGAATGGCCTTATTTGTATTAACGAAACAAAAAAGAAACCATTACAACCTGAGCCTTGGTGTTGTGCAAGTTCCTCCCAGGGTCCAGCAAGAGTTTTCCTCTACTTTGACAAGCTCACCCACTTCCAAATGAAACAAGAAAGGATGTAATCTCTCCTCACAAGCTTACAATGGAAGTCCTAATTCCAGCAACATCTACCCTTTGGAATGTTCAGCTTTCAACCTCCCCTCCTTTGGCCCAATGCCTGTATTTATAGTGTTCTAGAGGAAGGTATTCAGGTCCAACATCAATGGGATACTCCCTCTTTTGGATGGGGTAGCTCCTCTCTTGATGGGATAAGTTCCTCTATCATAGGGATGCATGAACCATCTGGAGGCGCTCAATACACGTCAAACACTCTTCTAGAAAGCTCTAGAAGTGACCACAAGTAACTTTTTAAAGATGAAACTCGCGCCTTTTGACCTTTACAGGAGTACGCACCCATCCCTTGACTTACAGAGCGTACAAGTACGCAGGTACAATGAGCTTGGGATGCGTACACGCAGGCAAGGTAGAGAGAACCTGCGTACCCAGAGATAAACATGATTTTTAATGACTTTCTCTCTTTTTTGAAGTTTGACATGGAGAGCAGAGGTATAAGGCTTGACAAGGAGGATAATATGACTATTGATGGAGCCATATTAACTGCAGATAGTCATGGTGACGAATTTCAGTGTAACAGGCTCCTTTTGCTAATACATGCTTAACAATATAGGGACCCATCCACAAAGACTGGAACTTAACTTCTCCCAATTTATCGGATTCCTGGTCATAAAGTAAGACCAGGTCACCTTCTGAGAAGACACGGGGTTTGACATTCATGTCAAAATACATCTTGACTCATTTCTTATGTGCTTCGTTAGCCAAGGCGACACCACGACGAGTTTCATCTAGTTGGATTAATTCCAAGAAACGAGCCTCCTCTTCTGAAGTTCTAGGGAGAAGGTTGACTGCGAGCTTGAGGGATTAAATTTCACACTGAACTCGTAAGATCACTTCCAGGTCATACACTAGCTGAAAGGGTGTAAAACCGGTCACATTTCTCACCGATTTATGGTATGCCAACAAGACTGAGTACAGGATTAGGTGCCAACTCCGTTTATGGACTCCAATCATCCTTTGTAGCATGCACTTCAGGACTTTGTTGATTGCCTCAACTTGCCTGTTAACTTGAAGATAATATGGAGTAGAGTTGTCGTGGGACTAGCCTAATTTGGTAGCCAAATCAACCATCATGTGATTGCGGAAATGCGATCCATGATCTGTGACTATAGCTTGTGGAACACCGAATCTGGAGACTACATGATTAAAAAAGAAAAGAGCAGTCGTTTTGTCGTTGTTGTTTAATGTAGGCATCACCTCAACCCATTTCGTAAAATAGTCAACTGTGACTATGATATACCCATGCCCCCGGTTGAGGTGGGGTTACATGTCATGAAATCTATGCCCCATTTTGCGAATGGCCCAACAACAACTACTGGTTGCAGAGGTGCAGGTGGTATTCTGGTTTTGCAGTCAAAGATTTGACAAGCATGGCAAATTCTGACTATGGTTATGCAATCCTTGAAAATTGTTGGCTAGAAGTATCCTGCTCGTAAAATATTTTGTGCCGTAGCATAACTAGATTGATGCCCCCCACATGCACCTGAATGACAATCATTGAGGACTTTTTCAGTCTCCTCATGGGTGAGGCACTTTCATAGAACTGTATTGATACCACAATGGTAAAGTGTATCACCGTCGATCATGTAGTATTTTTCTTGATATCGAGTACGTCGCTGTTTTGAGTGAGAGGTATTAGACCTATACGTTTGGGTTTGGAGATAGATGATGATATCTCCATACCACGGATCGCTTGAAGATATCAGAAACAAAGATTCATCCATGATTATTGTTTTGGATGTCGAATCGTTGGACAATGATGGGAAGTCACATAGTAACTAGGCAAAAACCAAAGCTTTCTTTGATTTGGATTTTACGAATTCCAGATCAAACTCTTTCAAAATTGCTATCCATTTCAAATATTTTCCCCCAAGCAATTGTCACGACAAGATGTAAGTCATGGGGTTGCAATCTGACAAAATGGTAGTTTTTAAGGACATAGTGTCAAAATCTTTGTACTGCTTGAACAGCTGCAAGGGCTAGCTTTTCAACATAGGAGTACTTGCTTTTTGTATCATTTAAGTTTTAACTTAAATAATAGACAAGATGTTCTATTATGTTGTCTTCTTGAACTAAAACCATTGCGATGGTCATATATACCGCAACGAGATATAGGTTAAAGTCTTTTTGATAATCAGGAGCGTACATTAATGATGCCTTTATTAGGGATTCCTTTAGAGCATCAAAGGAAACTTGTGCAACCTGATCCCATTTGAAGGGTACTTTTTTCAACAGATGCGTATAACCTTTAGCAAGTTTGGCATAATTTGGAATGAAAATCCTCAGAAAGTTTTCTTTCCATTGGAGTTTCTGAATCTGAAGAAAATTTGAAGGTGGAGGCAGATCGATGATTACCTGAACCTTACACGGGTCGAGGTGGATTCCTTCCTTTGAAACTACAAAGCCAAGTAAATGACCAGAACCAACACAAAACACACACTTGTGTGGATTGAGTCGTATCTTTTAGTGTCGGCAACATAGAAATATTGCTCTCAAATGCTGCGGATGATCGGTCCGCTTTCACGAATGAGCTGGAAGATCGTCAAGGTATGGTTGAACGATGTTCTTGATGTCATGGAAGGCATAATTAATTGCCCTCTGAAAGGTTGCCCCTATGTTCTTTAAACCAAAAGGTAGCTTGCGGTATGAAAATGTGCCCCATGGACAAATAAATGCAGTCTTTAACTGGTCCTGTGGGCGGATATTTATTTGATTGTACCCGAAAAATCCATCCATAAACGAAGATATTTCGCATCCGATGCATTCATCAATTATCTGGTCGATAAAGGGTGTAGGGTAGTTATCCTTTGGACAAGCTTGATTTACATCCCTATAATCGACGCACACTCTAATCGTTCCTTGCTTTTTCATCATAGGAACAATGTTCAATACCCAATCAGTTAGAGGAACTGGGTAAATGAAACCAGCATGGAGAAGTTTTTCAACTTCTGCCTTGATGGTAGCAGCTTTCTTCGGGTGCACCTTCCGAAGCCGTTTTCGTACTGGTTTGACATATGGATACATCTTAATTTCGTGTTCAACTATGCTCAAGTCAATGCCTGGAATTTCTTCATATGACCATGCAAATACATCTTTGAACTCGCAAAAGAGAGCATAATATATTTCAAGTTCTGAGGAAGAACAAGATTTGCTGACATGAATATTCTCTACAACATCTGGTTTGGTCGAGATATTTATGGCGATAGTTTCTTCAATATTGGATAGATTTCGCTCGGAATCCACTGTATTTACAGTATTTGATAGAAAATCAAAAACTGAAGGATGATTAAGGTCACTGGAGTAATCTTCGTTGTAATCTGGAATATGGGAACGATGGTGGTAATCTTCCCATGGCGCCCCCTCTATCATCATCGACTAAAAAATTCCTTTGTCTATAGAATGTACATGCGACCAAGGATCTAAATAGGTACCATATTCCTTAGACCTATCTACCCAAATGCTCGACGAGTGTTGATTTGGGTTTGTCGCCCATGCCAAGAACATTGATTGCTACAATATTTCTATTGGGCTTGGAGGCAATACCTGGTGATGATCCATGTTAACATCGTGTTCGAAGTTCTTCTGAATAGAAGATACCATATTGCAGGTTCCCACCGTGGCCACTTCTGCCAGATTGTTTGGAGGTGGTAGGGAAAAAGTACCCATCAATGTAGGGTCTTTTAGCAGGCCTACTTCAATATTTTGAAGCAATTGAGAGCTTCTGTGGATCATCGGGATGCTTCTCGTAACTTGTGAATTGTTGGGGAGAAAGGTTTGTTGCTCAACGATTGTAATTCCTCCTTGGAAAGGAAATGCAATCTTTCTGAAGTATGTTGACACAACAGCAGCCATAGCATAAATCTAGGGCCTTCCCAGTAGGATGTTGTAATCGAGGTTTCCATCGATAACTTCAACATCAATTTCTACTGTTTTGCCCCCAAGTTCAACTTGCAAGTTACTTAAAATCCCATATGGAGTGTATGTCCATCCATCAAATGCTTTTAACGTCATTGATGATCGCGACAAGGGTGGTGAGCCTAAAGTTTTCTAATAACTCATCGACATAATACATGTAGATTCCCCCTCATCAATAGTTGTTCGATGAACAGTTTTGTTGATGGCTTTCACTTGAATGAGGAAAGCGAGTTGAGCTAGTAACTGAGGTTCATATCCTTTATGATTAAAGGCCACAAGATTGGAATCCATTGGGTCAATCCCACCTATTGCTTATAATAGAGCCTGCTTTTGGGAGGGGCAATATTGCAGTGCTTGAAGTGTCGACATAGTGGACGACGATTGGGCCAGGTCCTCTACTATATTATAATTATGTGCTACTCTGGCATGAGGATTAAACATCGATTTATGTACTACTCCTTTTGGTGGCTTTATTGTTAGCTCAGGAATGATGGGTGGCACAACTTCCATCGAAGTTGTTGTCAAACTAATAGGTTGATCAGTAGCCTTGTTGTTTGACAGCTGTGGATTCCCGTAATCCTTATTCCTTGTCGATATCAAAGCATCATTTTGTTGTTTCGAAATGGACAACATAAGCACTTGGGATGGGGAAGCATTGTCACTAGCAACCAGATTGGTCCTGGGTTTGGAAATGGATCAATCAATACCGCTGAGGTTTTTGAATTCTTAAAGAATTTCTTAAGCTCAACTTTATGTGGACAGTGTTTCGTCCAATGATCCTCATCACATATAAAGCATGGATGACTGGATTTCCTTTGCCCAGAAGGGTTTGCAGAAGATTTTTCAAGAGAAGAATCATCCTTTTTCTTCTTTTTGCTTTTCCCTTTATTCTTGCCCCCTGGTTGCTTCAGTTCTTTGTCCTTGTCAGCCGACATGGCATTAACCTCCGAGGCGAGAAGTTCTTCATTTGCATTTTGACTAGAAACCGTACGGGTTTCTTCGATGTAGCCTTTGCGATTTTCGTGCTAGTCGTACCTATCACACCATCGCTGGCATGAGAGTCTTTGTTTGATTTAGGAGGAGGAGGAACGGAAAAGTCTGGTCTAGGAGCATCAAGGATTTTGTCGTAGAGCATGCCAGACTGAGTATAGATAAAGTCTAGATATTGCACACGAGCAATGACTTGCTCTTCAGTGACGACTCCTCCCTTTGCCACATCTTCTGTAATAGAAGGTAACAATGACTTAATAAACCATTCAACTAGCAACTGATTAGGAACATATGTTTTCACCATTCTACAATGACGTCGCCACTCATGAATATGATCAGATATGTGAGTGGTTGTCGTTTGCTTGAAATTGGTAAGAAGCTCTGTTCCTGTTTCGTACCTTATTGGTAACTGAAAATGGGTTAAAAAGGTGGTGGCAAGGGCACTGAAGTTATCTAATGAAGCTCTAAGAAATTCAATGTACCATTTTGCTGCCAGACCAGTTAACATTCGCTAAAAAAGGTGAAGCCTAATCGAATCATCATTGAGAGTGTTGGACGAACAGCACAGATGAAAGGTCATCACATGATTCAACGGATCTTCACCCAGATTTCCATTGAATTTAGGAATATCTAATGGAAGTTTATGAAGAATCGACGACCACCAAGGGGCATAAGCAACTAGATTGTTTGTTAACTGATTTAGATCTAGTAACTCTAAAGTCACCACGAAGGGCAACTGTTGATTCAGGTTCGGCGAAGCATACCCAAGATAAGATGGGATCGCCTGAGCAATGGGTCTTTGCATACCAACATAATGTATTTGATGTTGATAACTTTGATAAGATTGATGGGCATAACCATTATGATATGATTGATGTTGACCATTTTGAATATACAGCTGCCCATTACCCGCAAAGCTTTGTTGCTCAGGTCCTCGGTAAGCTTGTTGGAATCGCAGTTGTTGATATTGCACCAGCCTTGGCCGTGAGACCATTTTCTATTGACCAATACTGGATGTTTGACCAAGATGAGGGGTTATAGTACATGTTTGAGTCTGAGTCGCTCCAGTTAAGGAGCCACTAATCAGTGATTGTGGTTGTGTCATGGAGACAAGAGGCTGTTGTATTATGACCTAAGAGACTTGAGGTTGACATACAACAAGTAACATTTGTACTTGTGACACCATTAAAATAGTCGGTGTAGTGAGGATATTCAACACTGGTAGACTTGGTTGCATTGAATATACAACTCTTGGCTGTTGACGCAGTATTGGCACCCAACCACTAGATGTAATTCCAGCATGACCCAAATTCTGTTGTGAACTCTCATATGGTTGTTCTCTCGAAGGGAACAATGAAAGGGCATATTGCCCCCCATATGGCGGCAATCCAGTGTTCAAAGGAAAGATTGGCCTCTGGAGACTGGACTGCCCAAATTGATACTGTTGCGAAGGATCAGTTTGCTGAGACTCAACATCAGAAATTTCAGATATTATTCCAAACGAACAAATGGGAATAGACCATACTGTCAAAATATTCCCTGGGTGGACTCCATCTAGCAGTTGAGAGCTAGTTGGGACAGATGGTACACCAGCGTACATTGTTGGAGTAGCAACAGGAGGTTCTACTGCTACTATGTCAGATGACATAGTCCTAGATGTCGACGGCTGTTTAGATATATAGAGTCTATCCAAAATATTTCCTAGTGATTCTACAGGAACTTGTGATGAAGGGAGACTAACTTCTTACGTAGAAGGATATAAGGTGATCCCAGTTCCAAAATGCAATGGAGTACTGGATGGAAGATCTTCCACAATCTCTTCTATAGCAATCAATCCAAGTGGGAGAGGAAGATCGTCAGGTCCGTAAAATATTTCTAGTGCTGAAGAAGGTATAGACTTTGCAGCGATAGATGTTGGAGGGGTGACACCTTCCGAATAAGCTCTAGATGGAGCCGGTTTAGGAATAGAAGTGTTTATCATTACACTAGGATCAATTCTAATGTCCTCTTGTCACTGCGGAACTTCTTCTATAGAGGCAGGGATACCAGAAATGGTTGGAGTAACTGGAGTCTCTGAGGATGTCGAAACACAAGTTTCAAACAAATTAGGAGACTTTAACCCAGTTAAACGAGTTCGCTTGGCCTGGAATGGTTTCGTTTATGGAGTCAAATATGGTTGATTCATTAGTATTCACGAATGACGAGGTTTTGTTTGTCTTTCTTCCACGATTTCAGATTACTTGATCAACTCAAAAATAAAAAATGGGAAAATGTGATTCTAAATTAAATGAATTTTAGATGCTTTGACACAACTTGCTTTTTCAATTTTTAAGAGTCGAGAAAAAGATAAAGATGACTTCAGTCGTCTTCGATTTTTAATGAGTTTGAAGTGACAAGCGCTCAGATGGACCTTTTCTTTTAAGGAGTCTGAAAAGGAATGAAAGAGACTACTCTGGAAATATAGGCAGAGGGATTACCAAACCAATCACAAAGCTGTAGAATACTTTTTACGGTATGGCAGTCAATCTTCCCAAATGTTGTGTTCAGTGCATTGCGATCGATAAGGTGGCAAACATGGCTTCCTAAGGATAAAGTATATAACCTATTATGGTCTCCTAATATATACTCGACGGTACATAGGAGAAAAAATCCGTACTGGCACTTTCCATCTCAAAGAGGAGGAATCACCTAACCTACAATGAAAACGATAGTTACCAGGATTTACAACACTGGAATACGTCTCTAGCCTAGACTTCTAAATGTTGTGTGTTAGGTTCCAAAGCATTTTTTTGTTCATTGAATTTATTTTACAGTTGATCTTTCTTAATAATTTTGCCTTTAAGGTTCACCGCGTGATTTAGATATACAAATCCTAAATATGCAATCTAAGATGATAAATAGTCATTTATTTCTCTTTTTGCAATGAAAATCCTAGCTACTAAGGAAAGAGAAGCGAAATTCTTTCAACATAGAGTAGAGAGCACACACTAGATGCACTGTCCTAAATCAAAATCAACAAGCAATCTAAATGCAAATGCACATGCATGTATTTTTTTTTTGCTTTCTTAATGTGTGAATGACAAAAATAATGCTAAGTACAAATCTGAATTATCTTTTCAAAGCGACATTACTAACAATTTTCTTTTCAAAAAACAAAAGGGAGACAAGGACGAAACTTTGCGATTTTGAATTGAAAATTGCTTTCGACACTTGAAATACTATTAATTCAAATCAAATACAAGAGTAATAGTGTAATTGACTATCAAAAAGAGGAGGATTCTTTTCTTTTACTGAAAACGACACTTGCGACACTTCCAAATCAAAATTTGACAATTCGATTAAGCTACTTTTTTGTAAAGGAGAACTGTAAATGGAAAAAAATACGTAAAAACATTCAAAATTCTTTGTACAATGGAGCCTGAATAATGCAAAGGAAGGGAGTTTCAACAGTGGTATACTAATCATAGACAACAAAACTCTTGAATAAAGCTGAAGACAGTGAAGAAAAACCAAAATTTGGAGGCAGAGACAGTCTTATCTAATCATCGCACCTGTAACATAGGGAAACAGGGATGCATCTCACCTACTGCACATGGGAGGTGCGATGCATCCAGACTGTCAAAAGGATACAGTGCGATGGTCCAGGGATGAGACTTTAACTTGGTTTTTGGTCATAGTTTGTAGCTTAGTTCAAGGATTTTGGCTAAGCTAATCATAGTCGGTAAATACAAAGTACAGGGGCTGATCTAATGAGGTTACTTGAGCCACCACCAGGGCAATTAGGATGTTTGCAAATTAGTTGTTCATTTTATAAACAAAACCTGGAGACGGACTGAAGTAGCATTGATCTACTTTGCAGTTGCATAGCAAAAGGAGTTCAAAGGCTAGCTAGCTTGACTTCGGGCTTCGTCTGTAGTTTATAAAGCAAACAAATATAAACAAGCAAACAAGCTATTCATTCCCCAATGGAGTCACCATTTTGTTACCAGGAAAACTAGTGTCCATTCAGAGCTGCTAGTCCCACTAAGATGGGTAGCTATCTTAGAAACAAACAAACTAAAGTTACTTGTGTTTTCCTTTAAGAGAAGTAGATGAGAGAGAAGTAGAGAGTACCAACCTCAGTCTTCCGCTTGGATCCTTTCTTGTCTCCTCTCTCCTTTGACAAATCTTTGCTGCTTCTTGCTCGCTTGTCCTGCTTCAAAGAACACATGTAGATTCAAAGAAGCATAATACCATCAAAGCATAGAGATCTATGATCATAAACAATATAGGATCAGATATATATTGACCATACAAATGCATATATCAATTCGAAATTCAAAGACATACAAGAATATGGAGGAAACCTTAAATAACTTTATTGATAGAAGTAATAGAAGAGAGGATTACAACCCATTGATCTGACCCAGCGCCATCCTCCCAGCATGAAAGCCCTTCTTCACCTCATGAAAAGCTAGATCACCCAACGCTATAATGTTCCACAAAGAAACCAATAACACTTCCTTACAAGATGCAAAATTCTAGCCTTCGGATCTCTAGGATGAGGGATCCATATATAGATGTTTGCAGGTGGGTGAGTCAGCTTCTAGGTTTTTGATTAGTGTCATTTCTCTAATATTTCTCAATTCCACTTGGAGATTTCATGATCTCTTACTCATCTTTGGGCGAATTCAGAGAGGCAAGTGTCACAGGAGAAGTTTCTAGAAGATTCCATGATCATCCACCTTGCAAACTATCTCTACCATTTGTCTACTCTCACCCATCGCACCCCATATAAGGGCTTTTCAGTATGCATCGCACCCCCCATGTGCATTAGGTGAGATGCATCGCACTTTGACCATGGAGCAGGTGAGATGGTCTAGTTTTGACCAGTTCTGAGCAGTTTTTCATGGGGAACTTCTGGGAGATGATGTAATCAAATGACCTTGTTCCTTTAGGGTATGAAACAAAAATTTTAGGTACTTGGAAGCCCTTAGTTTATGGACATATGTGATTGGGGTTGCAGTACCCAAATATGTCTATAACAGGACACCAGTTCCTCCAACAATTATCCCCCTCCTGCTAGCAACGTGTATTTAGGACAAAGCACATCTTATGAATTCACCCAACCACATCAAAAGATACCAAGGCCAGTTAGTTCTCAACCTATCTACCAAACTGCTGCCCCTTCACCATCTTACACCTATGCACCGTTGAGCGCTCTAGACCCTCAGGAATTAGCGTAGCAAACTCCCATGCATCCTTAGCCCCAACAACCACCACCCCCTCAGGGTCAAGTGTATGCACATCATAGTGCGACCAATCCAAAATATTAGAAGAAAAATAATAAGGGGAAGGGTAACAAGGGTAACTAGGTAACCAAGGTAATTAACCTAATCAACCCCAAGGGAACCAACCTAACACCAAAAACTAGTAATAAGGCAACCAACCCAAGTGAAACAAGTTTGTTTGTATGAAAAAGCCTTGTGCATGTTATGGTGTACATGGCCATTATACTCATGAGTGTCCCCTCTTACCTCAGATGTGCGAAATGTGGGAAGCCTAATAAGCTTCTAGAGTTCAATCACCCATGCAGCAACCACCTCAGAATCCTACACCATCTCAACTGATTGTGCTTACGAATCCTTTCCTTTGGTATGGATTTGTTGTTGGTCAACCTCAAAAAGGTCAAGCATCCCACCCTCCCCAACCTTCTAGTCCTAGTGAGTACCAGTTCTCATGATGAATTATGAGGGGGTCAGTACCTCCGATATCAACTTGCAAACTCGGTCACATCAATACAACAAGCCATCAACCTTGTCTGCAACTGAGCCCAAAATGAAATATTCTACTAAGCCTCTTACAACACCAAATGGTCCCTTACAGATCCCTCAGCCCAAGGTTGATTCAATTCCCAAGATCCCCAAAGGGTCATTGTGTCGTAATGTGTATTCTAACCAAGCTTCCCACACATACAATATAGTAAATGAATTGGCGCAATCACCTACCGCCATGTTGATGTTGGAGGTCCTCTAGTCACGCCCATCTCAGAAGAAAGCTCTACTAACTTCTTTGGGCCCAATAGATCCTTCAGACGATCGTTTGATTGTCTTTCCTGTTGATGTGTCAGAACATCCTCCATTACCACTATTTGTTGCTTTCCAAATACCAGTCTGAGTCTGTAATGCCATCATCTCTCATTGCATTATTGTCGAAGGTGCAACCACTTATGTGATATCTAATGTTGTTTGGAAGCAACTCAAGTCACCTGAATTTTCCCCATCCACCATCACTTTGTGTGCTTGGGACAATCACCCCTCCTAGCCCCTCAGCTTGCATTACAATTTTCCAGTGACTCTTAAAGGCAAGAATATTTCTATAGACATTGAGGTTATCGATGCCCCTATAGACTACAACATTCTATTAGGTCGTAGTTATATTTATGCCATGTCAGTTATCGCGTCTGTGGTTTTCTACAAGATGTGCTTCCACCATGAACAGAAGATCGTCACTATCGATCAGTTGATGTACTACGAGCTACCATCCTTGACCTCCCCTAAGTCCATTATCTCATTGATGTCCAGCAAGCAGTCTTCCACCCCTCTCATCGGTGTTTCACCTAGAGTCTATAAATATTCCACCTTGTTGGGTCCTTTCCCTGATCCTCCCCCTCCCATCTTTGAGCCTAGTTCATCGAGTGTTTGCATGTTACAAGCATCACGAGCTACACAAAAGAAGTTTGGTACATCTGGTCAACAGTCAGTTCCACAACACCCTGTTATTGTGACTTTAGCTGAGCCATCAGGATCTACCCCTCTAGGACCTCGTCCTTTTGTGGGTGCCTCTCCTTTGTTCCCACCAGGAACTCTTCCTCCAGGTCTTAACCATCCAGGAATTTTTCCCCTAGGACATTATCCTACAGGACAAATACCTTTCTTGTTTCCTCCTCCTAGAACCTTTTTTGTCCCTGTCATGGCTTCATTGAGTCTCCCTAATATGACTTTGTTGATCCCAGTCTAGTACATTGATCCTCCAACGAGCACTTCACATGGTCAGCTCAAACCATATCATGCTTCGACCTTGGTTTAACTAGTCCCTATGACCCCTGTTGTTACTCAAGTTCCACTACAATCTCAACAGGAACACACTCTTGTTGCGAAATCATCTAGAGAGGGGGGCAAAGCCAAGAAGAAGGAACCTAAGGAAAAGGCTCCCTAGATAACACCAGCTACCTATAAGCCTACAAAGTCAACACCTCGTTACGCTTTGTGTGAAGTTGTTTAGCGTGCCACCAATAATTTTCCTGAGCTCCATCGCCTCAAGCCTGTAGCCAACAATACATTTCCTGAGTATAACATCCCGATGGTCCATGTTACCTTACTTGACTCTACAAAGAAACTTAAATTGTTGTGCATGAATCACCCTTGTACCTTGTGTGATAACTACGACCATTATACCCATCATTGTCCTTGTCTCGATGGATTTCGTGAATATATCCAAGAATTTTGTGAGTTCAAGGCCACTCATAGTGGGTCATCTAGCCCTCTGCTTGTGATTTTTGGTCTCACTCCCGCACTAGAACAGGGGGACTCTAGTCCCACTGTTGGTATCAAATTATCACTATCCATTTCACTTAAAAATCCTCTTTTGATTATCATTTTTGACCATTTAACCTTCATATTCCAGGTATAATCCTTAGAAACTAAATGATATGATGTCATTATCATTATTTTTAGCTTGAAATTAATTTTGGAAATTATTGTGTTAAAAATGACATTTTTCCATAAAATTACAAGACGTTGTAACTTCCTGTAATTGCTCCATGGTTTGACATGTTACATAACAGGTGGGTGAATTTGAAGATTATGGGCATGAAGCTAAATGTACATGGATGGTGAATTACCTATCCATTTTCAAATTTGAAGGAAATAGGTGTTTGATCATTGCTGGTCAAACCCAATAATTTCAACAGAATTTCTAGATTTTGTGAACAAAATAATTTCTATTTTGAGATTTTTTGCATAACTGAAGTAATTGATAAAATTTCAACCTTCTTGGATGTAATTAATAGAATTATTTTAGGATAATATGGAGGAGGAATATCTTCTTTTTTTATAGGATTTACGATAAATAACCTATGAGAAAAGACTATGTTTCTGCTAGATTTTGGACACATGAAAGTACAATTTATGCATTTTTAATTCCAGACTTAATACAAACTTCACTATCGAGTTTATGCCTTCATATTAAATAGTCATATTCTTCTGAATCATTTTTCAGTGTGCTTGTGAAGTGTTGAAGGGCCCTCATCACTATGT
Organism: Pinus taeda; assembly: GCA_000404065.3. Classification (NCBI taxonomy): domain Eukaryota; kingdom Viridiplantae; phylum Streptophyta; class Pinopsida; order Pinales; family Pinaceae; genus Pinus; species Pinus taeda. Next base: position 13,702 of record APFE031452731.1, read on the forward strand.
TGGTACACTCTATCATCAAGTTTCTTTACTAGTTGCATAAATAGATTTAAAACTCAAAAGTTATTTTATGTGTTGTGAGGAAGGTTATGTGATTGAAGTTGTTAACTGGAAAGGATTTGCATTTGTTGTGAAAAGATCCTTGTTAAAGGACTCAACCAATACTGATCTTGAAGATTGACATATATATGCTTGTTGTTGTATAATTTCGATATCTGCTTATTAGCTTTAATTTCAAAGATAGTTCATGGTTTGATTTCCAAGTGATTCAAATTTGTAATTGTTAAATTCAATTTGCAGTTAGATAATTGATTCTTGTAAGAGATTCAACTATCATTGGTTTGCAACGTTACTTATCTTATTTGTTGCTTTGATTAGTTAGGTGTTGAAATTGCTTTGAATTGTTATGATCCAAGGATTGGAAAGGATTCTGTTAAGCAAGATTCTTGTAAGGGAATGATAGGATTTTTAACCAGTCATTAATATTCTGTTTGTTACCTAGGAAATCAGAATTCCATTAGATCTATTTTCATCTAAATTGATGCTTAAGTGTTTGAAAAGAAAAGGAAGTACCTCTTGTAAGAGAGCATTGTTAATCTCATTTCACTAGGCTATCATTAGAACCTTAGATCATTCTAGTTCTATATAAATTAGATGAGTGCCTCTAAGTGTACTTTTCTGGGTTGATAAAGGAATTAAGAGCTTAAATTACCTTAGTAAGTAAAGACCAAACACCCACCATCGTGATCCCTCCCCCCGATGTCGAGATAATGGACTCCATGGTCCATATCCTTTACCTATCATCATCCTTGAGATCTTTGCAAGAAAACCTCTCTAAGGTTCCCGCACATGCTTCTGTCAAACCTCCCTTATCAAAAACCCGGGTCTCAACATAGGTAGATCTTCAATCTAATAACTCGTCATATACCATTTCAGATGATGTGTATGTCAACCTTCTTTCTCATGACGATGCACCAGGTAGTTCTGCCACATCATGTAGCCAATCTTCCTCCCATCCACCCATATTCCATTTTGATGAGGACATCATGGAATCTATGACTACCCCTTATTACTCTTGGGATGATATGCACCATCGTGTGTACCTCATCACATATTTGCAAACCTAGAAGTTTTCCCCCCATCTTACTCATGATGATCAATGACGTATCCGATACTAGGCCCCTCGCTATCTTCTCATCAGCGATGACCTTTATCATTGCGGTGTTGATCATATCCTTCATCTTTATCTCACTCATCATTATGGCTAGGGCCTTACATCATTCGTAAGGACTTGGGTAAGGGAGAAAATCTCTTAGAGGATTTCGAAGGCCAATTTATTCCTAGTCCTCGCAGTGCATTCTACCTCAAGAAATTTTACCCATGGCATATCTCATTTATTTGCATGTATTTATTTATGTCATGCATTTAGGTAGGTTGAATCATCTCATTTTTTTTCTTTTACACCTTTCAGATGGATCCATCATCCACACTGTATATCGATTATGCCAACAGTGCAAGTTGCTTCTCTAGGAATCTAGCCTCGGCAGCATGGGGCATTTACACCCCCTTGCATACGTTATTCCATGCTAACGGCGTGTACATTAGATCTGCCACCAATAACCACACTGAATATGATGCAATGATAGGTTTTTTATTTGATGTCCTTGCTCATCACATCCTTCATCTTCATGTTCGTTTAGATTCCTTGTTGCTTGTCATGCAATTGAATGTTGTGTATCATGTGCATAACGAAGTCCTATTTAGAAAATGTCTACGAATTAAGTTGTTGATACGTGAATTTGAAACCATTACTTTCAGTCATGTTCCTCCAGCCTAGAATAACTATGTAGATACCATTGTAAATAACATTCTAGATTGGCATTTATCACATGTATACCACATAAGGCAACCATAACCAAAAAAAATATCAAACCACAATCGTCATATAAAATATGCATAACCACACTATGTATCAACATATAAAAATAAATGTGTTTAGAGTCCACCACTCTAAATACATCTGGTATGCCCATAGCATACTAGGCGGCACATAGGCCCCTACATATCCTTATCATCTTTTGGAGGATCTCGTGCCAAGTTTAGCAAAGATTATTGAATCCCATTTTCGAGCACTTAGAACACAATGGCGCTCCACAGACGCCTCCTGCTAGGGGGCATCATTCCCACCTTTGCATACCAGATCAGTCCCCTCCATCACATATGCTTGCTGGCATGATGATTAACATATGTCTTGGCCTAGACCCCACCAAAGCTAGGTATGGTCGATTATCCTACCATTCCTTGGATAATTTGTCCTACCGGCCTCTCCGGCGAGCCATATTCACATCGCATATTGTAGAAATTTGATACCATATCTTCAAATATTATACTCTATGTCATACAATATTTACCACATAGTCCCCATGTTTTACTTAGTGGGTGAGGATTATTCTAGACATCATCTAGAAGTTCATTCTCGTTTTCCTCTTCCCTTGATTCTTCACCATGAACCATCATTCCAAGAAGCATTAAGGCCATCTTTAGACAAGTAAGGCCACTTTCCTGAAATTCGCAGATCCCAATTCCGATGGTCGTTTTATCTACTATGATCTCCACAAGGTTTAGGGTCTTTTCCTTCTCTCCAAATTCACCAAAGTCCAATGTGCAAATGAATTAAATTGGAGGGGAAACACCCTTTTATAGGAAAACCCTGATTTTCTCTGTAGCCCATTATGAACAAATTGTAGATCAGTTTTATGAACCATTAGCACCATTGGAAATATCTCATCAAGCACTATAATGGGTCTCTCTTCATTTTTGATGATTTAACACTTCATTCGGAAGCCATTTTTCCAAGAAGGGTCACTTTGTCGCCTCTCAAAATTGAATTTCTTCATATGCAATGCTTGTACTTTGGGGACCATCTTCCCTTGGTGCTTTCCATCTCCCGTGTCCATTTTTTGTCATGAGAAACCATCATTTTCTCATGTTTCCATGGTCCCCACCAGGCCTATTTTGTGTGGCAACATCATCGAGTCACCCTTGTTCAGAGCATCCTCGATAAGTCACCTTTGCATGAAGGGTCACTTCGTCGCCTCTCAAAATTGAATTTCTTCATATGCAATGCTTGTACTTTGGGGACCATCTTCCCTTGGTGCTTTCCATCTCCCGTGTCCATTTTTTGTCATGAGAAACCATCATTTTCTCATGTTTCCATGGTCCCCACCAGGCCTATTTTGTGTGGCAACATCATCGAGTCACCCTTGTTTAGAGCATCCTCGATGAGTCACCTTTGCATCTATGGAGTCTGTTTCACGTCCCATTGTGTCATGTAATATTATTCCATCCATATTTTCATACCATTCATCCTGTGTTTCCCATTTTGGCCTTTAGTCATACTATCCACCATCCCCTCTGGAGTGAAGTCAGTTGTTTCCAGGTCAACCATGCATTTTATGCTATGACAAGCAAAGGTGTAAGTTTGTCCCTCAGTCCAATTTTCCCCATTTTCCTTAGTTTCAGTCCATCAGTCACATTACTATTTTCCCTTGTGCTTTAGTTTAGGATCCTCATTTCTTCACCTAAGGGGGGTCCTATTCTCTCGACATCTATTCCAAAAGAACGACCTAGAGGGCAATGTATGTTGGTTCCAGCTTCCACTCTTATTCGATGCCTTAGATCAAGCAAATAGACTCATCAATTCTCTTTGACTTAATTTTTTCATGCTTTTGATTCATACACTTGATGGTCCAGTGACGTAGCAAATTGTACCAGTGATTCCTGGGTGTGTGTGACATGTTTCAAACCTCATGAGGGGGTGGCCCTTCAGCTAGCCCCCCACATACCTGGATGAATTCATATTATGCTACAACCTCATATGCAGTTCTGTAGATTTGATGGGTTTGGTTCCTGCCGCTTGTAATGTTCATAGCATGCATGTCTCTAGATGATCCATTCATTTTTTCAAAGCCCTTTATTATTCAACAATGCTTCTTTGGTTGTTCTACCCTCCCTCCCACCCATTTTTTGAGGCAAGGGCCATTATATCTCATGTACCTAGATGTTTTTGTATTCAACCCTGGCTCATGTTTTTCCCAGGTGCATTATGTATATGGGATACATTGTATTATTTTTTGGGTCATTTATGCCAACATGTCATGTACCATTCAACATGTACTTTAGTGCTCAGTTTCATTTTTTTGGGTGCATTATTATTTTTTGTACTAATTTATCTCAGCGAGTATAGGTATGCCTCCCCCACCTCACTAAGATCAAGTACCATAGCATAAAAGGAGACTTGCATCAATTAGTTGGTCTCATCCCCTCAGTCATTGTTAGGTAAACTTGACTCAGGATAGAGTCAAAGTTAACCAGGTTAAACAGTGATGGTTTTGCGGCACATGGTATTGTGCACCCATAGTATTCTGCTCATGGTATTATATGTAATGGAGCTTATAAAAAAGCTGGAAGGACTTCATTGTAATGCAAGACCTGGAGGTGAGCGGTGAAGGCTCACTTGGTTGGATTAGCTAGGGTTTTGGCCAATGCTAATAAGATCTTATTAGGTTGGGTTTTTCCCCAGATTTGGGGTTTTCTTGGATAAACATTTGTGTTTATGTGTTTATGGTTGTTGCTGGTTATTTTTATATTTATTCCTCTTAGTAATTATTTATGTTATGCAATAAATTTCTTAACAACTAGTATCAGAGCTAGATATTGGCTTCAAAGGGATTCTTTGATGCTAGGGGTTTATAGTGCCTGATGAAATCAATGCAGACTTTTTACAAATTTAGGTCTGGAAAATAATGGTGCAACAATTGTACGCAGAAGAACCCTGAGGAGAATGTGTAGAAGATAGTGCCATAACTGCCAGGGATCGCAATGAATTTACGATATTTACCACCGTGAGGCCACCAGTGCTGGAATCTACGAGGTTCTCGTCAGGCTCGTAGTTGGAGCGGTTTGATAGAAGTTCTTGAGCAAATCAAAATGAGAGAGGATGGATCAGAATCATAGCAACAACAAACGAAAAAAAAGAAAAAGAATTTAATGAAGTCAAAATTAGTGCATGTAAATGGCCATACTACTGTAAGGCCTGGTAAGGCATGTGTACCCCTCGGTGATCACTGGTAAAGTCTGGGTTAGGCCTAGGTGATAGGGGGATGTCGGGTTAACAATACCCCTGGTAAAAACTCTGAGGGGGGTAAGAGCTAGAGTGAGCGGGATTGTCTCGCTTAGCAGGTTTGGCTAGAGTTAGTAAAGGAACCCCAAGTCAAGTTTAAGGGGGGAATTGTTAGGTAAACGTGACTCAGGATAGAGTCAAAGTTGACCAGGTTAAACAGTGATGGTTTTGGGGCACATGGTATTGTGCACGCATAGTATTTTGCTCATGGTATTATATGTAATGGAGCTTATAAAAAGGCTGGAAGGACTTCATTGTAATGCAAGACCTGGAGGTGAGCAGTGAAGGCTCACTTGGTCGGATTGGCTAGGGTTTTGGTCAATGCTAATAAGATCTTATTAGGTTGGGTTTTTCCCCGGATTTGGGGTTTTCTTGGATAAACATTTGTGTTTATGTGTTTATGGTTGTTGCTGGTTATTTTTATATTTATTCCTCTCAGT
>APFE031452751.1:4344-51457 GCA_000404065.3 Pinus taeda
TAAACAAAAGAAGTGATAAAGTTTGAATTCATGCATGCCATGCTCAGCTTTCAATTTTGTTTAAATTTTATGTTTTCCGCCGTCTAGAGAGGATTCAAATTCATTGTTTTCCCTCTTTAGCTTTCCTCCTTTCCTCCCTGATCATCTCTTTCAACTAAAGGCATCAGCATAGATTCCTACCTTGCCCCAAGGAATCACCTGCAAAAACTGAGCTCAATCCCCGCACCCTGAATTGCACTCCCTCCAATTGCCACCAAAAAATCCAAAAACTCTAAACCAATCCCCCATATCAGTTTACTAGCCTAAAATCTTTGTTCCTAATTGGTCAGCTTATCATATTGAGAGATCTACCGAATCTGACCCGAGAGAGCCTTCTCATACCTCGTAGGGCTAGCTACGAGGTGAAATGGTTTGATGTAGCCTTGAGAGTTTGTCTATCTCAGCCTAGGTGAATTCCAAGCGCTAACACCTGGGACCCCTTCACTTTGTTGATAGTCAACAGAAGCACCCTCAGTGTTAGATCCCACACACTGGAAATATCTATCTTCCCACTCTTTAATTTCAGGGCCTCAGGATAGTGTTTGACAAGCAGGGAAGATATGCTTGCCCCGATCGGATTTGACCCATACAAGTTCACTGGCTCACCTCTATGAGATAGTCCAGTGATGAAGTAGATATCTAAAGTTGTCAACTCCAGCTCCTAGTCCCCAATGACAAAAATCTTGCTATTGATGTCCCAAAGGCTTACCAAGTATCGAAGCAACTCGAGCTAGGCCCACATCCCTGGTGTAACAAAAAATTTCAGGAGCTTTCAAGCCCTCAAATCCTCCAGGAAATTTGGATCATTCGATGCCTGGGTGTCAACATCTTCATGTTCTCTTTCCTTCCAATCCACCATTTTCAGCAATTTCTCTCATACAAAAGCCATTTATTTGAGTCAATCATCAATTTTGGCACATAAAATTCAAGTTTTAATGGTCAGTTCTTGAGAAAACATTATTTTGACCTATCCATGATGTTGGCGTGCCTATTTTAGAAACAATCACACTGGTCGGCATTGATGGTTATGCAAATAACCCTCGGCTGGCGCGATCTCGTTCCCAGAAATCACGTTGATCGAGGGCGAAAAAGTTTCTCAAAAACCTCCCTAAAAATCCTAAAAAATGGCTAAAAACATAAATGAATAGCATGAAAATGGGCTCAAGGCTTCAACTATTACCTAGAACTAACGTCTCGTTGATTGACCTCCCAGATCTCCCGTAATCTGCTCTTGAAAAACAGGGCAAAAATGGGTAAAAAGTCTTCACTACAAAGGTAAAATGGTAAATGGTAAAAATATATTTACTTTTGCCCTTTTTATTCATTTTTTCATGAAAATATCAGGTTTTGTAAATATTTTTGACCTATTTTACCTCAAGGACTCAACAATACACTTTGCCTTACTTGTGTAGCAACAAGTGACAGAGGTTTGACGATTGCGATGAGTCACATTTCATCTCTTTTCTTGACTCGTTAAACTCATATGAAAAGATTGCAGAGTATTTTTTCCCTTTTTGACTCATTAAACATAATAAAATGGGGGGTCCACTTTTAGCTCTTTTCTGACCCTTTAAAAGCGAAAATATGGTTGAGCCTGTGTCGTTTCAAACTCGTTAATGGATGTGAAACATCATGCGCCCAGTATAAGTTTACCCATTTTTCAGGCTGGGAGGCACTATTTATGAAAAAGGTACTCCTTGACTGAAATGGTCAAGCGGTTCTCTCAAGTATTGTTTTCTACCTTTTTGGGCTCAAAAGACACAAACATACGAAAAGGGACCATGTGGAGTTTTCTTTTACGTGTCTTTTTCAAACTCTCTAAACTTGAAAAAGATATCGAGTTGCACCTTTGTCGGACTCGTTAAACTATTAAACGACATCAGATTCATCACCATGACAAACATGAGCTTATCCTTCCTAGGGCTCGTTAAACTTACTAGGTCAAATTTGTCCAAAGGATGAACTTACAGTGCAAGCATATGTTATCCCTTTCAAGCTTGCAGTTAAAAAATAATTGGGGTACTTGCCAGAAATGGTGGGGGGAAATTTGGAAATCTATCGAGTCGTGTCGGCAGCTTACTCTTGAACATGACACTCTTTGCTTCGTGTCGGGTTGGGACATCCTCCCTTACATCATTGACCTTCCTGGGTTTGGGCCATTCATTTTTTGCCTTCCATCTGATCTCTGCTATGTCATTATGACCACCGATCCCATGGATCCAAAAGTTTCCAAACTTCCAATTGTGTCACCGATATGTTCAAGAGTTTTCCTTCTGTAGTTACACTTACCTTTGATTCTCTGTAAAATCCAAATCATGTTTGCATCCTCTTGTCTCGCATCGATGATGTGGGATTCACTATGTCCCTCATTTGACATAGTCGATTTTCGTCGACTTCAACTCATTACCCAGGAAGTTGATCGAGAGACTTCCTTCCTGTACCTTAAAGCTTGCATTCCTTAATCGCAAGTTCTTCGCACTCGATGACAAGTTCACATCATTGGCTTTCGATTGAGTGTTTTCATGGTTGTTCGACTTCAATTCTTGTATTCACATTCCATGAATTGTTCTGATAGTATCTTGAGGGCCATTGCCATTATTGGTGGTTTCTCTTGCACTTGTTAATAGTTTACATCATTGATTGGTAATCAAGCAACTATCTAGCATGTTTGGCGTCAACACATCTATTCGCATGCTAGAATTTGTACTTTGATCAGGTTGTGTTGGAGCGCAAGACCCTAGACTCAGATCACACATGTCTAGGTTGCGAAGTGGTGTGACATGGTTTATGATGATATGCATGTCTCTTTTATATGGTTGGCTACGACCAGACCATGAGTTATCATATGCAATCCTTCTCATTATTGGATGGTTGTGACCATACCTCGATTTCATTATGATCCTCTTTGATGGATGGTTGAGCCCATACCTCGATCCATTCACATGATTATTCTCTAGATGGTTGTCTCCATGCCACAATTCATGTATCATTTGACAGAGATCCCAGTTTATGTATATGTATTTGTACTTGCTTGCAGGTTTTTCGACGAAAGACCGGTTCCCCACACTGATTCATAAAGTATTTCATCCCTCACTCTGGCTCAGCCTTCGCGCTTTTGGGGGCATTTGTTCCAAAACATTTTTGTCACTATCCCTATACTCCTTGTTCCTTGATCCTAGATGACCTCTACAGTGAACCCCGCATGCTTTGCTCTCATGGAGAAACTCCCATTATGTCCCTCTTCACGAGCAAATCATTTCCCTTTTGCACCATTTCCCCTTAAACTTCTTTCGGCCCAGTTTACAAAGTTGACGCTAATGACCTTTGTCTCCCCCACGCCGATGTGCAGAGATTAGCACTGTTTTCCGTGTCGACCAGTGTGACTGAGCTATGTTCTAGTGACACTGATCCTGTTATGGAAAGTTTTTTTAATTCGAGCCGAAGCTTCCAGCTCTAGAAGCTCCATAACGGAAGTCTGGTAAATGGTTTGGCCGGATGGGGTTGAGGATGACAATTTGGGCTCCTTTCCCCTATAATGATGTAACTACTTCAAAGGATAAGTCCTTCTCCCATGAGAAGAGGATCCATCTCCAATCCATATTTCCTATATAAACCTCCCTTCTTCCCCAGCACAAACTAGTGGCAGTGAGAGTGTTGGCTAAGTGTGAGTATACTATTTTGATTAGACAAGCAAGCTATTACTAGTTGTAGCCATCTAGTTGTGTGAGGGAGAGGTTTATTTGGTTTGGAGTGAAGATTAAAGGGAATAGCCTTTAAATTATTGTTGTTTGAAGCCATCATGGAGTGCTAACATAAGTGTGTGGGAACCTGGTCTTGACAGAGCAAGACTGCGACGTCAAGATGAATGGTTGTAATCTCTCTTTGATATTAATATATGCAACTATCAATTGATTTCCTACATTATTTGTAATATTAAATATTCGTGTCTTAATGCTTCTTAATTCATTTAGTAGGTTGAATTACAATTTGTCTATTATTATGTTTGTGTGATGTTGTTGTTTACTTGTTTCAAGAGCTTGAAGAAGGAAGCGAGAGATTACTGGAGAGAGCAAGTGAGGATATCATCAAGAAGGATAAGCAACCAAGAGGTAGGCCCTCTTGATTGATTCTAACCTAAGGAAATCTTCCATAGAATGTATATATTATGGCTAGACCCATTATCAGGCTAGAGGAATTCGTTCATGTCTGCACTTATAATTTTACTTCACCACAATGTGAGTGGGATATTATTGGCCAAAATTGTTCAAGGACACTCATGCATATGCACACAAATGCTCAATTTGTCAAAAGTGTGCTAGTAGGGAAAGATGATCAACTTCCCCACTTCAACACATTACAATAGAATAACCATTTCAGTAGTGGGGCTTAGGTGTTATCAGTGAAATCACTCCCCATTCATCAAAGAAGCATAGATATATTCTCATAACAATGGATTATTTCACGAGACAGGTTGAAGTTGTTCCATTAAGGAAAGTGAATTACGAAGAGGTAATTTGGTTTCTCAATCAAAACATAATCACTAGGTTCAGCAACCTTAATTTTCTTTGATAATGCTACATAATTTTCATATTTAATATTATATGAATTTTCCTTGCAAAATGGAATAGTTTTTAAACATTTTTCCAATTACTATCCCCAAGGTAATGGATTGGTCGAGTCTATTACTAAAAATATGATTCAAATTATCAAGAAAATTATCTTGACCGAACAGAGAAATTGTGACAACTCACTATTAAATTATCTATGGGTTGATTGAGTCACCCCCAAACCTTCTCTAGGTAGTTTATTGTATCTCCTTATTTATGAGAATGAGGCAATTATTCCTCCTAATCTCTACCTACCTATGCTCTAGCTTTCCGAAGAATCTCGCCACAGACCTTGCCTTGTTATAAAAAAACCAAATTGTTGCCCTATTAAAGCTAGAGGAAGAAAGGGAAAAGGCTCATGATAAATGTTCCCCTCACTAGAATCGAATTAAAATATGGTTTGATAAAACTTCCTCAAGTGACAAGAATTTAGTATAGGCAACCTTGTTTTAAAATGGGACAATGCCCATGAAGAGAAGGGAAAGCACATTAACTTCTAGTCCCTTTGGCTCGACCCATTTCAGGTACATGAGAAACTTGGCATACATACCTATAGACTACAAACCCTAGATGGGAAGACCAAGTCCCTTCATGTAAATGGCCAATATTTGACGCAATACTTCCATTAGTAGCTCTGCAAGTTGTTGTTTCTCAAATGTACATACGATTTTTATTCTTGACTTATTTTTCTTTTGTGCCATTTCTATTATCACATTTTATGCTTTTTGCGCTTACTTTTTGCCATTAGTTTAGTTTCAGGTTTTTTTGGCTTTTTTAAAAATCCTTGCCAAGCTCTTGTACATAAATAAGAAACCTTGTATATAAATAAATTGGTCATGGTTCAATAATGAAATATGATTCGAATAGTTCTTAAAGGATATTATGGGAGTTGCCTTAACCATTGGCTAACAATTAGATCTCCTTCTAGTAGTTTAGTCCTAAATATCTTAACAAGCCAATGACATCTAGATGGAAAATACAACTTAGTTCATGTGGAGAACTCTAGTCATCTACAATACCTCGTATTCATAATAGGATCTTTGTCGCTCAAATTGTTCTTGAAATGTTGAATTATGTGATAAACATGTTAGCCCAATTGTAAGAGAAGGTAAAGGAAGAAAACCAAAACGAGCAAACCTATTTCAGAAAATCTTAAAGTCTCTGTAAAATGAGGAACAACCTCTCTGGACGTAAAATAAGTCGGGGTCCCTCATCCACCCTGACATAATGAATGCACAAATAATGCAAAATGCATGGAAAAGAAAATAATAAAGGGTAAATTCTTGATAAAGGCTTCCTTCACAGAGAGATGATGCAAGCAACTTCATTGGGGCTATGTAAGTTCACTCGTAGGGAAGCAATGCTTGTGATTTCTTGAGTGACTTTGTCGGGGCTGTAGATGCTTGCTAGAAGTGAAGCAACACCAGAGACTTATATCAAAAAATTTAACATTTCAAGGTCATACATATATTACCCCAATCGCCTATCAATTTGTAGGTGTATAATGAAAACCTTATGGTGCTTTGGTAATCAAACTAATGAAGGTGATGAAGACATTGAATTCCTAACCGAGGTTGAATAAAAAAACTAGTGGGATCCATAGATCTGATTCAATACTTCCTAACGATCAATATTGGCTACAAACATGGGAAAAACATAGATGTTGAGGTCCTACCTGTAAAGCACCAATTGTCGTAGCGATTACAACACCTCCCAAATTTTCAACATTTCAAAATTTTGGAGCCTCCATATCCTATACTTCTGTACGATGCATCGCAAGGACTAGCCTAAGCTTATCTTCCCTTTAAAAATTTATCTAAATCTTCCTCCACTTTAAATTTTCCTTTAAAATCCTGATAAAAAATTTTGTAACTATGCGCATTGCAGGTCTTCTTTACAACTTTGTGATTAATATCCAGTTAAAACCTTTCATTGCATATTACACGCCACACTTTTATAGTATAGTTGAACTACATCTCATCTCCAATTTTGCGCTCTGCAGACTCGACTGGAACTTCAAGTTGTGTTATCGCATTATAATTGCGATTTGTATGGCCCTAATGTGTGATCTTGTGATCAAGCGACTCCATCACATTGCCTCAATTGTGACTTTGCATTTAAGGAACCTCCCCTTCACATGTGTAACTAAAGGCATATGTGTGTGTGTGTGTGTGTGTGTGTGTGTGTGTGTGTGGTGGTGGTGGTGAGGGGGAGGGGAACCCCATCTCATTTTTACCATTTCTATTCGCTCTAATCTCTCAACCCTTGAGCTCAAAATAAATCCTATTTGTAATCACCCATCCCACATTTACCCAATTTCACTAGCTTTCCAAGGTAACATGATATGAAGAGTTACTATGACATGACCTGACCTCCAAGCTTTAGTTATGAAAGTGGGGTCGACAACTATCGATAAACTAACAAATCACCTCATCCCTCAGGGCGACAAGACACTCAGAGGCCAAATAACCACCCCAAGTGACCAAACCTTGAGTTGGGGTTGCATTTCACACACTTTAACCCCCAACTGCATGCATGACAAGGCCTACATGTGGTTATAGATCTTTAAATGAATGCACAAGCCTACCTGGGTGTGGTTCCAATATTTGAGCCTAGATTCCAAGTCAGCCTCCAGGCCTCTACCTAGAACTTCCTAAAACTGTTCAGAATCATTAATGATATAACAAAAATGCTAACACATACAAATTTAAAGAAAAAATTGACCTAGATTTCCTAGAACATAACATGCATTTCGTTAAACATGTGGCAAACATGTAAGCTACAAGTCATGAGAGAATCAACGAGAAGGCCCTATGCCCTCTCCACATATCTACAACAATAGTTATTAGTCCATAAATTCATCAACTAACCATACATTCATCACTGAGAAGGCCCAATGACCTCTCCACATAGTTGCAACAATTAATAGCTAAATCATTCATGAGATCATATGAATAATATCGCCAATATTAATATATGAACATGACAACCTAGTTAGGGAACTCCACATACCACCCGACCATAGATTGGGCTGAACCAATTCTCTCTTTCAGCCAATCACCCTCGCACCATATTCCAAGTGTGAATGTGGGATCTCATGAAACAAACCCCAAAACAAAACCAGAGCTTCCAGAGGCCAACCACCTCAACCCTCAACCAGTGATTCCACTTCACTGTCGAACATCACTAACACCTACCAGATTAGTCTCTACCCAAGTTGTTCAAGGCTCTAGGAACTAATAACTCAACCCACAACATTCTAGGGCTCCAGAGTGTTTTGTCCAACCCCGATCCAGGACTAGTAACTCAACCCACCAAGGGCTCCAAAGCATTTGTCCAACCTAAGATCCAAGACTAGTAACTCAAGCCAAATTGTTCCAGAGCTTCCAGAGCATTTGTTCCAACCCACAACCATAAGGATTTATGAGCACCAACAAAAAATAATCAAGTGGAAAAACCCACAACACCATGGTTATCCAGGAAATGGCAAGGAAAAGCTAAAAGCACTATCAATCTAGGCAATCCTCCATGCTAATGACTGAACATGGCCATATAATCACATGCATATACCATGCATCCATAAATCAGCAAGGAAATCACACATGCAACATGTTACCTGTAAGGAAATCCAGCTATAGCTGGTGATCCACATGTTCCCTTGTGCTTTCCTACTTTCCTTTGCCTTCTTTCTCCAATCCAAGTGAAACTAGAGTGCCCCAAGCATGCTCCAAGAATTATCCAAGATTTCTCTAAGTGTGCAAGAGTATGAGAGAACAGAAGAGAGCTACAAGCTAAAACTAAGAAAAGGTTGTGAACTGATCCTCAAAAGTCTTTTATCAGTGAGGCCTCTATTTTCTTCATTTTCTTTCATTTTTCCTCCAATTTCTTTCTCATGCAAATTTGTGACCTTTCATCTCCCTTTTCTCATATTTTCCATTATTTTCATAAATAAAATGCCAACTAATGTCACTTTTCCTTTGCTAATGCCTTTTCCAATTTCCATAGCCATTAATTAATCACAAGTGATCCCCATCACTATGCTTTACCCAAAATTCAACTTGGAATATGTGTCCCATGACCTTGGTCTTATTTTTTATTTTATTTACATAGGAAATCAACCAGAGGTTTTTAAAAACCCTTCCCCCTTTGGGGAACACCGTCCTCGGTGTTCAATGACACTTATAAACTAGAAAAACACATGTTTCCCATGGAGTTTATAACACAACTCGATACAACATTTACATCATATCATATTGTTGAAGACATAACTAAAATATCATGAACACCATACCACTTATTGGAGCTTTATAACAGAACTCGATGTGGTGTTTACATACATATGCATATATAGACATAACCAAAACATAGCATCAAAACACATATTAGAACACATCCGTTCAACGAGTGAATAAAGAACGACACATAACCCACATCTGACTAGACATCTCCCATGTATCTTCATTGGGCCAAAAGTGCTTCCAATGCAATTTAAATATCTTGTTTGCTCAATTCTAGAGCATGAGCATATTTCGCTGTGAAATGCACTAAGGTTTCAGTTGGAATTATGCTTCTAACTCCACCTGCAATACAAACTAGTCAATCACATGATCAAAATATTTCACATAATTTTTAAGGAATGACACATGGAAAACATCATGGAATTTCACTGTTGGAGGCAGTGCAAGTCAGTAGGCCACTGGTCCAATCCTCTCAAGGATCTCGAAAGGCCCACAATACTAATGTGCCAAATTGGCACATTATCCAATCCTGAAGGAACTCTTCTTGGGCTTGATGCACAAGTACACATGCTCCCCAACCTTGAACTCCTTAAATATCCTGTGTTGATTTGCATAACTCTTCTTCCTATCCCGTGTTTCCTTTAATTTCTTCTTGATAACCTACATTTCCTATTCCATCTCTGCCAACATGTCCATCCAATCAATACCCTGTTCAATGGATCACTCCAACCGATGGGAGTATTACAACTCCACCCATAAAGTGCCTCAAACAGACTCATCTTCAAAGACTCTCCTCAAACAGGCTCATCTTCAAAGATTCCTGATACCCATTATTATACGCAAACCCTACCAATGGAAGATATTCTTCCCACTTCTATTGCTGATGCAGGACATACATCCTCCACATGTCCTCAAGAATTTTTTTGACCCTCCTTGTATGTCCATCTGTTTGCAGATGATAAGCTATAGTGAAGGCAAAATCTGTCCCCAAACCTACAAACAACTCTTTCCAAAACTTGGAAGTGAATCTGGCATCTTTGTCTGACACAATCTTCTTAGGAATACCATGTAACCTCACTATTTCCCTGATGAAGACCTGGGCTACCTCACTAGCTGATTTTGTAGACTTCACTAGAATGAAGTGAGCTACCTTATTCAAGTTTTCAAACACAACCATAATAGAATCATGTTTCCTAGATGTCCTCGGAAAACTTGTAATGAAATCCATGGAAATGACCTCCCATTTCCACTATAGAATTGAAATTAGATGCAATAAACCACCTGGATGATTACATTTTGATTTTACCTATTGACAATCCAAACATCTCATAGCATACTTAGCCACCTCTTTCTTTAGGTTCAACCAATAGTAATACTTCTTAACCATTGTCAATGTCTTCTGATATCTCGGGTGACATGAATATATCTTAGCATGAAATTCCTAGAAGATAAGCTTCTTGAGCTTACTATTGTCCAGAACATAGATCCTGTCCCTAAACCTAACCAAACCATTTGGCATGAGATGATAATCCACATCATGTTCAGCTATACCCTATTGTTGTAACTTGTGCTTAAGCTATTGGTACATGTCATCTTGATGTCCTGCCTGCAAGATCCACTCCTGCAAGTCTGTCCCATATGAACTCATAATTGCAATGTGATTTACCTGCACTTTCCTACTAAGAGAATTTGTAACCATGTACTCTTTACCCTTAATGTACCTGATCTCGAATTCAAACTCACTTAGCATAGCTAACCATCTAGCTTGTCTAACATTCAGATTAGGTTGTTCAAACAAGTATCTCATCCCACTTTGATCGCTCATCAACACAAACCCCTTACCAAGAAGATATTGCCTCCACATCTTCAATACATGAATGATCATTTCCAATTCAATGTCATGCATCACATAGTTATGCTCATGCTCATTCAGTTTCCTTGACTCATAACATACCACTTGTCCCTCCTGCATCAGGAAACCACCAATTCCTCTCTTGCAGGCATTTGTACACACCAATTTTTTTTTATCTAGATCTGCAATCTTTAGAACTGGAGCATTTGTAAGCACTTACTTCAATGGCTCAAAAATAGTTGCAGATTCCTCTATCCATTCAAATTTGTTTCCTTTCCTCTGCAATGATGTAATAGGGTAGGCAATCTATGAAAATTTCCTGATGAACCACCTATCATAACATGCTATTCCCATGAACGATCTGACCTTATCCACATTTCTAGGAGTTTCCCATTCCATGTTAACTTGGATATTTTTCGGGCTCATGATTATAATTTCCTTGGAAACCACATGCCCCAAGTAATGAACCTATGACTGAAAAGAAACTGCACTTACTAAGTTTGGCATACAATTGATTCTCTCTCAACAATATTAACACTGCTGCTAAGTGTTCTGCATGCTCTTCCTCATTCTTAGAATATATCAATATATCATCAATGAATAATATCACAAACTGGTCCAAATAAGGATGCAGCACACTATTCATCAAACACATGAAAATAGTTGGAGCATTAGTCAAACTAAAAGGAACCACAAGAAACTCATAATGCCCATACCTAGTTTGGAAATCAATCTTGTAGATGTCATATTCTTTGATGTGTACCTAATGATACCCTGACCTCAAACCAATCTTTGAGAACATTTTTTCTCCCTTCAACTAATCAAATAAGTCATCAATCTGTGGAAAAGGGTCCATGTTCTTAATCGTCACCTTATTCAACTATCAATAATCAATGCACAACCTGATAGTATGATACTTATTCTTCACAAACAATATTGGTGCACCCCAAGGGGACACACTTGTGTTGGTCACTTTAATTGCTGGTTAAAGTGCTACATAAATTGTCAACCTAGGGAAGTCTGATTATTTCAAAGGCAACTACGTACTATATGTACTCAATCTTAAAAGCACTAAAAGTTGTAGTACAAACAAATCACACCTTGCTTTAACAACTAAAGCTCCACTCTGTGTTACAACAATTATACTCTATTGTAGATATCTATCAAGGAATGCTTAATTTCATTTAAAGATGAATTCAACAAAAAGAAATAAATCTGCAAAGGAAAACAATGGCTATGCTGTAATAGAGAATCAGGACCCTATCCCCGGAGCGGGAACCTTCAGCACCTGCCTCTGTTTATCTAGCTCGCCAATTCACTCTGTAAACTCAATCACCGGTGATACACTCATGAAATAACTTTGACCAATGCAACAATCGATTAAGAAAGGGACACAGTTTCAGCAAAAGTAAAACAATATCCAGAAAATAGTACTTGTTAACAAGGTATGAATAAAAATCACACTTGACACACTGCAGAAATATAATGGGTGAATCTTGTGATGAAGGTGGGCCCTGTCCTTCTCACAAGATTCCCCAGGAGACGAGAACTAGAAAAATATGTTCAGAACAAGAGTTTCATTCATCCATCAATATGTCATGTTACAGAAAGAAAAGATTCTAGTCATGTCCCTTCAACTGAGCCCTTTCTGCAGTCTGTTCATCCCCCTTCTAATGTAGATGTCTCCTCTTTATAAAGAGGAGACATCTATTACAAAAGATTTACATTATAAACTCTATTTCAACCCATTATACAAAAATAGGGAAATCAGTTTCCCATCAACAAAATGTTGTTACAATAATACTGTCTTTAGATTACAGACGTTACATCCAATGTAATAGCTTCCTCGGTGATCAATCTGGTTCCTTTGTTGCTGTCAAATTTGGAGCGCAAATCTCAACTGTTTCAGCGTCAAGGTTTGCATGTGGTTCTTGCTATTTCAACAACTGCAAAAATATTCCCACCAACTCTAGGCAATTTCAGCAATGCGGGCTGCACATCATTCTTTAATTGTTCAACAACTAATCAATTCAAAGATTAACTATGAAGATAGCGTGATTATATGTTAAATAATTAAATGTATAGTGATGAGAAGAATCATTGCATACCTTTGGAATAATTGAGTCAAAACACTAACAAGGACTTTCAAATATAGGTTGAAAAGGGTGATATTATAGCAAAATGTATAGTCAGAAAGAGAATATGAGGTCCTAACAACTTGGTCTAATGCATCCCTTATCAATCATTTCCTTCAACTACAACTTCAGTTCCACCAACTCTAGAGTGTTCATCTTGTAAGGTGCCTTCGATGTTGGTGTTGCTCTTGGAATCAACTCAATATAAAACTCCACTTTCCTATGAGGCGGTAACTCTAAAATATTTTCTAGAAACACATCCTAAAAATGCTGCAAAACCATATACCTCTTCAAGACTTCAACATCCTCAACATCCTTTCCTTTGTTACTAGAATTATAAAATGCAAACAATACACATCCTCTCTTGCTACTACATTTTGCTTGCATAGTTGTAACCATTCTAACCAATGTAGGCTTCTTTTTACCCTACAAGGTTCTCTTCTCTTTGTCATCATCCAGGAACTCAATAGCCTTTTCATAAAAATCTACCTTAGTCGTGAACGTACAACCAATCCATAGCCAATAGCATACTACATGATCCCGACGGAAGCACATTTAGATGTGTTGATGTAAACATATCATTCATTTCAAATGCGCAAGATCTTACCCAATGATGAACTCTTTTCTTAGTACCTGTAGCCAACTGCACCAACCAAGACTTAGCATGATTCAAGTAACACTGATCCACTAGGTCAAAACTATTATAACTATAGTTAGATCCATGATCAATGAAAATAGAAACAACTTGATCACAAAACTTACCTTCCATATTGATAATATATGCATGATGATCAATTTGTTTATTATCCAATGTTTCATAAATCTGAGGAATACTATGTCCAACATCCCCAATTGTTTGTGCCTCATAAGTATTATATATTTGTGGTTTGTCATCATGATCTCGTGGATAATCTCTCCTGTGATGATCATTGCCACAAGTCCAACACTGTAAAGGCTTCTGTGATCACCCTTATTCTGCTCCTCAAACTGAAATCCCTATCCTCTGTTAGTTGCATTGAAATTATTGTACAATGTTGCATTCTCCTTGTCATCTGTATCCTGAGGTTTTCCTCTCTTCTTAGTCCACTTTCCTTTATTCTTCTCATTATCTTTCCAATCCTACTTAGACTCAGTATTGTGCTGTGATTTCTCATAACATTGGTTCAACTTTAGGATGGTTCCTCTAATGATCTAGCATCATCAAACTCAATCCTATCTTTGAATGATACCAAAAACCCATTGATGAATATACAAATCTTCGCTTTCTCCTCCTTAATATACGTCACATATTTCAACAACTCCAAGAATCTGCTAGTATACTCCTCATTGGTCATAGATCCCATCTTCAACTCATAGAAATCCTTTTTCCTGTCACCATAGTATCTTTTAGATAGACAGTTCTCCCTAAAAAGTATCTCCAATTCACTCCAAGTCAACTCCTCTTCCCAAATGCCTATGAAATTATTTACATATTCCCACCAAATGTCATCTTTTCCTTTAAGATTGCAAGTATCTATCCTGGCTTTCATATTCTCTGAATAATCATGCAATCTTAAAAACATATTCATCCCAAGAAACCAAGCTTCTACATCTTGTGACTTCTTCATTTATCCATCAAATATAGGAGACTTTGCTTTCTTGAACTACTTTGGAAAGTACTTCTTCTCACTCCTCCTATACAGATGGTGATGGTGATGACAATGTTGTCTCTCTGAACCAGAACCAAAATATAACCCACGATCATTATCCCTCATTTCAGGTGTATCCAAGAACCTACCATCTCTGATTATGTCATCCATTTCAAACTTCTATCTTGAATGAGACCTGCTTCCGTATTCCCCATTAGTACTTTCCTCCTGTCCATGAGTGATTTAAGTGGTCCCTATATCTGCAAATCTGATAGAATCTAAATAATGACTACATTAACCTATGCTTTTCTTTCTTGTGCCCTGACAAGTCTTTCCTATGACTAAATGATCCTGTCATTATCCACCTTACAACTTCTGATATTTCCTTTCTAACCTCTCAATGTATCTGTTATGTCAGGGGAGTACTCATCACCATGTTGTTCATCTGATCTATAGGGAGAATCATGTGAACTGTAGTCCACCATTTTGCTTGTCATATTTGATCTTATACTTCATACAAACATACCATGCCAGATAAACCAAATATAAACATGATCAAACACACCTCAGTGAAGTTCAAGGGAGACTATCTTATCTGCAAAATCAATCTGGATTATCACAACATATGTATATACAGACTAGTAAATCACATGATCAACGTATTTCACATACGTTTTAAGCAATGACACATGGAAAACATCATGGAATTTCACTGTTGGAGGAAGTGCAAGTTGGTAGGCCACTGCTCTAATCCTCTCAAAGATCTCGAAAGGCCTGCAATATTGAGCTGCCAACTTGGCACATGATCCAATCATCAATGAACTCTTCTTGGGCTTGATGTGCAAGTACACATGCTCACCAACCTTAACTCCGTAAATACCCTGTGTTGATATGCATAAATCTTCTTCCTGTCATGTGTTGCCTTTATATTCTTCTTGATAACATGCCTTTCCTATTCCATCTATGCCAACATGTCCATTCCAATCAATAGCCTATTCATTGGATCACTCCAACTGATGGGATTATTACAACTTCACCCATAAAGTGCCTCAAATAGACTCATCATCAAAGATTCTTGATACCCATTATTGTATGCAAACTCTACCAATGAAAGATATTCTTTCCACTTCTATTGTTGATGCATGGCATACATCCCCTACATGTCCTCAAGAATCCTATTGACCCTCTTTGTATGTCCATCTATTTGCAAATGATAAGCTATAGTGAAGCCCAAATCTGCCCTCCAACCTACAAACAACTCTTTCCAAAACTTGGAAGTGAATTTGGCACCTTTGTCTGACACAATCTTGTTAGGAATACCATGTAACCTCAATATTTCCTTGAAAAGACCTAGGCTACCTCACTAGCTCATTTCATAGACTTCACTAGAATGAAGTGAGCTACCTTATTCAACTTGTCAAACACAACCATAATAGAATCATATTGTCTAGATGTCCTCGACAAACCTGTAATGAAGTCCATGGAAATGACCTCCCATTTCCACTCTAGAATCGAAATTGGACGCAACCAACCACATGGATGCTTACATTTTGATTTTACCTGTTGACAATCCAAACATCTCGCAACATACTCAACCATCTCTTTCTTCAGGTTCGGCCAATGGTAATACTTCTTAACCGTTGTGAATGTCTGTTGATATCCCGGGTGACCTGAATACACCTTAGCATGAAATTCCCACAAGATAAGATTATTGAGTTTACTATTGTCTGGAACATAGATCCTGTCCCTAAATTTGACGAAACCATTTGGCATGAGATGATAATCCACATCATGTTCACCTGTACCCTATTGTGTAACCTATGCTTAAGTTGTTGGTATTTTTCATCCTGATGTCCTGCTTGCAAGTCTATCCCATATGAACTCATATTTGTAATGTGATTTACCTGCACACTCCTACTAAGAGAATTTGTAATCATGTTCTCTTTACCCCTAATGTACCTGATCTCGAAGTCAAAATCACTGAGCATAGCGAACCATATAGCTTGTCTGGAATTTAGATTAGGTTATTCAAACAAGTATCTCATCCCACTGTGATCACTCATCAACACAAACCTCTTGTCAAGAAGATAATGCCTCCACATCTTCAATACATGAATGATCGTTTCCAATTCAATATCATGAGTCACATAGTTATGCTCATGCTCATTCAGTTTCCTTCACTTATAACATACCACTTCTCCCTCCTGCATCAGGACACCACAAATTCCTCTCTTGCAAGCATTTGTACACACGAAAAACTTTTTCTCTAGATCTGCAATCTTTAGAACTAGAGTGTTTGTAAGAAATTTTTTCAATGGCTCAAAAGTAGCTGCAGATTCCTTTGTCCATTCAAATTTCTTTCTTTTCCTCTGTAATGATGTAATAGGATAGGCAATCTATGAAAATTTATTGATGAACTGCCTATAATAACCTTCTAGTCCCATGAATGATTTGACCTTATCCACATTTCTAGGAGTTTCCCATTCCATGTTAGCTCAGATATTTTTCAGGTCCACTGTTATACTTTCCTTGAAAACTACATGCCCCAAGTAATGAACCTATGACTGAAAAGAAAATACACTTACTAAGTTTGGCATACAACTAATTCTCTCTCAACAATATTAACATTGTTGCCAAGTGTTCTACATGCTATTCCTCATTCTCAAAACATATCAATATGTCATCAATGAATAATATCACAAACTTGTCTAGATAAGGATGCAACACACTATTCATCAAACACATGAAAATAGTTGGAGCATTACTCAAACTAGAAGGAATCACAACAAACTCATAATTCACATACCTGGTCCGGATATAAGTCTTGTAGATGTCCTATTATTTGATGTGTAACTAATGATAACTTGACCTCAAATCAATCTTAAAGAACATTGTTTGTCCCTTCGACTGATCAAATAAGTCATCAATCTATAGCAAAGGGTACATGTTCTTAATTTTCACCATTGTTGGGCCGTGCAACAGGTATAAATTTACTCTTGATTACACTATCTTTTTCCTCCTTTTTATTGGTTTGTGCCATGATGTAATAAGATTTTGATATAATTTTGATAGAAAGTGAATGAAATAGCTTTTGATGTGATTTGGCTATCAAAACTAACTTTCGTTTCTTTTTATGCAGAGATTAATGAATGGAACAACTTCTGTTCAAACTATTGAACATCAAAGGCTAAACAAGCAGAAAAGAATGCGTCTTGTGCAATCAAGTTGAGAAGAGAATCAGGAGGATCAATACAAGATGGAAGATTGTCTGATAATAGTATTTAGTTGCGAATTCCTCAGGATCTCCTGATCTTGAGGAATTGCAATTATCTCTTTTCCTCTTTGACTATAAGAGGGGAAAAACGAATAGAATAGAACAAGTTTTTGCCTTTTTACTTCAATTTTAATTTTAATATACAAAGTGTTATTCTAAAGGATATATTGTGCTGTAATGAAATTTGGATTTGATCAATAATATATAATTCATGTTCCTGTTTATTCGCAATATTATGAAGTAATTAAGAAGTAATCATTGGTGGCTTGGGCCCGGTCACTAGTGGATTTCACTGTTGTTCCATGTTTTATAGTTTTACCTCTCTTTTACTGCAAGTTTAATTGCTCTATTTTATAGCTTTATGATTGATTTACTTTCACCAGTGTTGAGTTTCCGTATTCATTGCATTAATTCTTATTTCTGTTGATTGGATTCATTTATTTATATCATAGATTGATTTAATTATTAGGTAAGAATCATTCTTGTTAATTGAAAGCCAGAGTGTTACTAGTTAGATTAGGTGTATTACTTTTATGCAGAAGTTTAGATTTAGCTGAAAGAGCTCTATTATCGCTACGCTGCACTTGGTTGATGTAATTGCAATTAAAACTTTTTTATTAAGATTGAGTTTTGGTGCTTGAATAAGTTAATTTCCTTGAAGATACAAGTTTGATAACTATGGTTTGATCCATTTACTCTTGTATTGAAATCAATAAGATATCTTAAAGCATTACTCTCTGTAGATATAATGATTTCTGTCACTTGCATATATTGTGTACACTCTTGAAACAAAAAGACTTACCCAGATCGATAATTAATGTGAGACATTTAGGAGTTCTAAAAGACACCTTATATGGTCCCAACATTTTGGAATCGTTGCCAGGGAAAGTGTTTCAATTTCACAGAAGGTGATGTATGTTTGATAATTGTTTGCTGCTAAAGAATTTGGTATTAAAAATGGAAGGTAAGAACTTGCGTCTGAGCAAGTAAAGTTCTTTCTTCCTTTCCCACTTTTCAACACAATTGCGTAGGAATTGAAGTAGAAATAGATGTTTGATGTTTGTTTGTTGTGAAAGAATTGGGTATTAAAAGCGGAAGGTAAGAACCTGTATACGAGCAAGTAAAGTGCTTGATCCGTTGCCCGTTTTTTTAGCAAAATTGCGTAGGAATTAAAGTAGAAATAAATGTTTGAATTTCTGTATGAATGACTAAGAAGAAAAGAGTAGAAAAAGATTTAATTCCTCCGCCCATATCTGAAAAACCCAAGGGATTGGTGACCCTTGGACGATTAATCTTCATCAATGAAATCATAAGGAAAGATGAGTCTTAGTCATCAGTAGGACCCTGAATCGTTTCTACAAGAAATCCTACTGTAACCCTTCAGGCCGCAGGATCACCATTTGCAGCTGACGCTGAGATTCACGACAATAGTAAAGGGTCTATGGAATTCTTGCAACCTCCGTGAAGGAGAAGGAGAAACAAGTAGTGCTAAAAAGATTAAATCATCAAAACCCGAACCACCTGAAGTCGTAGTTGAACATAGGACACCCAGTATTCCAGACCAAGGTAGTGTTGTTAAAATCATTCTAAAAGTCTCTTCTAAATCCCCCAAGAAATCTCCAGCTCCGGAAATCCCTGAAGAATATTGGTATATTTTTGATAAAATGGCTAATAATCAGCAACAGATTCAAACCTCTACATTACAATACCCTATTATTGATACAGCTGCCAATGCTCCCCTAAAAGCTATTCCATTACAAAATATTCCTACCTTTCATGGTCTAACTTCAGAGGATCCTAATGCATTCCTTTTCGAATTCGATGTTTTATGTAGGGGATATGGTTACATTACCGACCTCTAGAAGATGAAGTTGTTCCCCTCTACTCTGAAGGGAGCAGTGCTACGTTGGTTTATGGGGCTTGGTGGAGGTACCATTAATGACTGGGACCAAATGAAAACAACCTTTCTAAAAAAATACCAAGATTATTGCCGAACTAGAGAATTGAAGGATGAAATCTTTCAAATGGTAGCTAAGACTAATGAGACTCTTGAAGAATATGTAGAATGTTTTCAATATAATATGCAAAGATCTCCTTATGAAAATTTGCCTCCTGAAGTTCTTAAAACTACGATGATCAGAGGTATGAAAGACCAATGGGTAGAAACACTAAATTTAATGGGGAAGGGTGATACTTATCAAGAATATTATGACAATATTGTACAATTGTGCATCAGGTGTTCCAGAGGCAGTGCAAGGATGAAACCAACCAGAAGTGATATGATCACCAAAGACAACAAAGCCTTAGGGGGAAGCATTACACGAGTTGAAATCAACAATCTGCTAGAAGATTTCAAGACTGATATCTTGGGGACCCTGACGACACGATTGGATATCATGCAGGCCAAACAAAAGCAGGCTGAAGCAGAACAAAATTTGGCTATTTCCTATCCACGTTGTAGAAAGAAACACAATCATAGAGAATGTCTGTTAGATATGATACAAGAATGTGCCATTTGCACTAAGGATCATGCTACCGAAAGTTTTCCATCGCTTCCTGGATTAAAAGCAGTTTTCAAGGAAGAAAAAGAGGAAGTGGAACCAGTATATCTACTGAACCAATGTTGTCAATGGAAAATATGTCCAACAGGTATGCCTACAGAACCATCTTCATTCTTTCCTTCTTCGTAATTTAATTCTTAGCAGTATTCAGGAGCAGCATGGCAGAACCAGCCATCTTTCTATACTTGGCCACCTCAAGCATTTTCTATGCCATCATGGCCTAGCCGATCGAATCCAAATAATAATTGGCTAAATTCCTCTTACCCTCCACCATTTTGGAAGAACACCCCCTATTCCTCTCAATGGTCTCCTTTTGCCTCACAAAATCAGAACTGGTAACCAAATTGGCAATGAACCGCAAACCAGCCTATGGGAACAGTTCCGTTGCCTTAACCAACCTTACCAACACCTTACACGCTGTAGCAAAATCCTCAACCTAATATACGATTGCAACTCCCAACTGAACCCAACCCAAATCCTAATAACAGACCGATCCAGTCATTACAAATTATTGAGAGTCTGGACCCTGAATTTGAGTTGAGAGAATGTAATGAACTTAAGTTAATATCTGGACATGTAATTTCTCTAGATGAGGACAAAAATATGCAATCTGAAGTTAAAGAAACACATACGAATAAGCCTTTGACTGTAGATGACCAGCAAATAAAACACGGAGAAGATACAGTCAGGCAGAAAGATTGCGAGCAAATTATAATTACTTCTCCCCTGTTCCCAAAAAGATTGATAATACCTCGACCAATTGAATATCCCGAATTTGATCTTCTAGGTGAACTCAAAAATCTTTGTATAAAAATACCCCTCCTCCAGGCCATTCAAGAGATTTCGATATATGCTAAAACCATTAAAGAGTTATGTGTAAAGAAGTCTATGAGGAAGACAAAAGTAACACCAACTGTCCATGTCATCAGAACTTTGTTTTATTTATTACTAGGCAAAGAGACACCTGTAAAATATGAAGACCCGGGGAATCCCATTATCACAGTCCAAATAAATTGCCGCTCTTTTCCCAATGCTTTAGTTGACTTAGGGGCAACCATTAACATTCTTACAACAAAAACTTGTGAAGTGCTTGGCATCACAAGCTTAGAACCAACCACTACCTTGCTGGAACTAGATGACCATTCAGTCATTAGGTTAGAAGGAACATTACAAGATGTGATGGTTTCTATGGATTCTTAGGAATATCCGACAGATCTTTTGATTATTAACCCCATAAATAAGCTAGATGGACATCCCTTAATACTGGGAAGGCCTTGGCTAGCAACAGTCGATGCTTATATAGGTTGTCAAATAGGAAGTATGACCATAACTAGAGGGAGTGCTGTTAAGAATCTAGCTTTATACCCTCTTGCATAGCCAAGCCTGACCATTGTAAAAACTAGGAAACAACCAACAACATATTTAAAAGAAAATATTCGTTCACCATTGATTGTGGCAGATGCGCTTGAATTCAAAAATCAAACAGAAGCTGATGTCATTAACACCTTTATCAATCACCCTGCTACAGTGTCTAATTTGAGATGTCACATGATTGAAGCAATCCTTGACAATGAGATTGAAGAAGATTCCTTGAGAGACATTAATGACCAACCAATACCAACAACCACTGTCTATAATGGCAAGCCTATTGAAATCGAGCAAGGGAAAATCCTGAACATTAACAGTAATCTGAGTAATGACCAGCAAGAGAAACTTATCCAAGTCCTTAGGAAATATAAAGGGGCTTTTGCATGGGACTACACAGAGATGAAAGGGATTGATTCTCAGTTATGCATGCACCACATCTCCATTGAAAAAGATGCAAGACCTATTCGACAGTTGCAGCGTAGATTAAATCCTCATCTAAAGGATATTGTGAAAGAAGAACTTCAAAAACTGTTAGATGTGAATTTTATTTATCCTATATCTGACAGTAAATGGGTTTCTCCATTAGTAGTTGTCCCCAAAAAGAATGGAAAATGGCGGATATGCGTTGACTACAGAGAACTCAACAAAGCAACGCAAAATGACCATTTTCCCCTTCCATTTATTAACTAGGTCCTAGATACACTAGTAAGGAAAGAAATTATTCTTTTTCCTGGATGGCTTCAGTGGCTACAACTAAATTCAAATTGTCCCTGAAGACGAAGATAAAACTACTTTCACCTGCCCCTGGGAAACATTTTCTTATAGGGTATTGTCTTTTGGATTATGCAACACACTTGCTACATTCCAAAGAGCCATACTCAGTATTTTTGCAGACTTGATAAATGAAGGATTGGAGGTGTACATGGACGATTTCACACCCTATGTAAATGACTTTGATCAGGCATTACAAACATTGGAGAAAATCCTAGAATAGTGTATTCATACTAGGTTATACTTAAGTCATGAGAAGTGTCATATGATGATGACAAAGGGCCTAATCCTGGGTCATTACATTTCAACAACTGGAATTCAAGTAGATCTAGCAAAGATACAGGTAATCCTCTTATTAGCTACTCCCTGCACTCAAATAGAGATATGTAGTTTTTTGGGGTTTGCTGGATATTATCGTAGATTTATAAAGAGATTTTCGCAAATTGCTGCACCTTTATATGCCTTGATGGGAAATGTTGGTTTTATATGGACTAATAAATGTGACACTGCTTTCACAGATCTGAAACAGTTAGTATCGACAGCGCTAGTATTACGAGGCCCGAATTGGGATATACCTTTCTAGATTTCATTAGATGCATCAAATACAACTATTGGAGTTGTTCTTGGCCAAGAAGAAGACAAGAAACCCTATGCTATATATTACATCAACAAAAACCTAACTCCTGCTGAGTTGAATTACACAGTAACAGAAAAGGAGTTTCTAGCTGTTATTTATGCTATCAACAAATTTAGACACTGTATAACTGGATGCCCTATATTTCTGTATACTGATCACTCTGCCATTAAATATTTAGCCAATAAACCAATTACAAATGGAAGAGTGACTCGTTTGTTACTACTTTTGCAGGAATTTGACATAACTATAAGGGATCGACTAGGGAAGGAGAACCTCGTGGTAGACTTCCTCTCCCGAGTACCAAGAATAGAAGATACATTGGCAGTAAAGGATTAGTTCCCGGATGAACATTTGTTTTTTGTGGCTGTAAAAACGCCATGGTATGCAGATGTAGCGAATTATTTAGTAGGACGAAAATTTCCCAAACATCTGACACCCAGAGAAAGGAAATTGATTGTGCAGTGTAGCACTTGTTTCTCCTAGATTGGAGGATTCCATTTCTATACGGGAGCTGATATGCACATCCGCAGGTGCATTAGGGAGGATGAAATTTATGATATCTTAAAATCCTGCCATGATGGACCTTGTGGTGGACACTTTGCAGATCGCAGAACTAGACATAAAATTCTACAGATGGGCTACTACTAGCCCACTATTTTTAAAGATGCTAAGAAATTTGTCCAGGCATGTGATAGTTGCCAAAGGATAAGCCACCCTGGCCAATATGATGAAATTCCCCCACATCCATAGCTGGTGATAGAACCCTTTGAGCGTTGGGCATTAGATTTCATTGGGTCGTTCAAACCACCATCCAACTAGAAATCGTATATATTGGTTGCAAAAGATTACGTAACTAAGTGGGTGGAAGCAGTAGCATTACCAAGAACAACAAAGGAAATTGTTATTAATTGTATTTTCAAAAATTTTGTATGGTATGGCTTACCCACAGAAGTAATTACTAATGGGAGGCCACAATTTGTGGGTCACAAGATTGTTGCTACACTGAAAAATCATCACATCACATACATAATTACTTCTTCGTATCACCCGCAGGCGAAAGGGTAGGTGGAGAGCACCAACAAAGTTACCAAAGCTATTCTAACAAATATAGTCTCATCACATCGACGAGACTGGACTGCTCGAATACCAGAGGCCTTGTGGGGGTATCACACAACTTGGAGAAACACTACTGGATACTCTCCGTATCAACTGGTATTTGGTAAGGAACCCATTTTTCCCATAGAATTTGAAATACAAATACTAAGTACAACCCAGGAAGTGGGACTCAAAATAATTGAAGCCAAGGTTAACAGGTTACAATAGATGAATGAATTAGATGAAATTCAACTACTGGCTATACATCATATGACACTTATTCAACAGAAAAGAGCCAAATGGCATGATGCCTTGATTAAGAAAAAAGACATTTCACGAGGGCGACTGGGCACTTCTTTATGATTCCAAGTTTCAAGATTTCCCTGGCAAAATACAAACTAGGTGGTTAGGCCCCTATGAAATAAAGAAAGTACACGACAATGGTACTCTTACGCTGGCCACCATTGATGGGTCTAGTTCTTCTTTTAAAGCAAATGGGCATCGGGTGCGTCTCTACCAAAAACCACTTACCAAAGAATCTTTCTACTAGTAGATACATGAGGACTCCACCATGAAAATTTTAGCTGCAAAAGGAAATCCTTCAGAAGCTTCATCTTTATAAATTTATTTCTTCTTTGTAAAATAAGTAAATATGATTGCTGATTTTATTTGATTTTCTTCTTTTTTTCTCTGCTTGTTTTGTTGTTCAGTTAATTGAATAGTTGTTGTTCAATCTATTGAACAGTCATTGTGTAATCGAATTGAACAACATTTTCGTTGTTTTGTTGTTCAGTTAATTGAACAACTGCTATTTAATCTATTGAACAACTGCTGTTCAATCTATTGAATAACACTTTCTTTCTTTTCGTCGTTTTTTTGTTCAGTTAATTGAACAACTGCTGTTCAGTCTATTCAACAGTTGTTGTTCAATCTATTGAACAACACTTATTTTATTTTTGCATTGTTTTGCTATTCATTTAATTGAACAACTGCTATTTAATCTATTGAACATCTGTTGTTCAATTTATTGAATAACACTTCTTTTCTTTTTGCATTATTTTGTTGTTCATTTAATTGAACAACTGCTGTTCAATCCAATTGAACAACACTTTCTTTTATTTTTTCTTCATTTTTTTGTTGTTCAATCTATTGAACAACACTTGTTTTCTTTTTGCGTTGTTTTGTTGTTCATTAAATTGAACAATTGCTATTTAATCTATTGAAGAGCTGTTGTTCAATCTATTGAACAACGCTTCTTTTATTTTTGCGTTGTTTTGTTGTTCATTTAATTAAACAGTTGATGTGCAATCTATTGAACATCACTTCTTTTCTTTTTGCGTTGTTTTACTGTTACTTTAATTGAATATTTTTTGTTCAATCTATTGAACAACACCTCTTTTATTTTTGTGTTGTTTTGTTGTTCATTTAATTGAACAACTATTGTTCAATCTTTTGAACAGTCGCTATTCAACCCAATTGAACAACAAAATTTTTCTTTTGTGTGATTGCTCTTCGCTTATCTCAGTTCCATTTTTCTTTCGCTTTTCATTTTGTTTTCTTTTCATGGTATGAAGTACACTACTTTTATGAGGAAAATAATTTATGGATTCTATTGAAGGGATTTAATACCATTAAAGTTATGATCTTTAACAAGACAACTTCTTGATGATAGATTCTTTTCAAGAAAAGGGACACATTTATTTATATACTACTTTACCGCATCGTTTTCTATTATACATGATATTGATTGATCATCTTAATACCATGAAGGTTCCACCCTTCCTGGTTATAATCTTTTCTATCTGTAATAAATATGACTATGGGTATACTTTTTCTATTGACATGTTCAACTTATTCCACCATCCCTTCTCTTAAGGAGTATTGACCCTCCCTCTATTTATCATAAAAATGTGTAATAACAGTGAAATTTTGTTTTCAGATGGAGGATAGGGGGTCTCATTACAAGCCAACCTACCATGTTCATAAGGTTGTAGCAAAGTGACATTCCCACTATGGCCACCACACTAGGGTTATGATCCATTAGATAGCTAGAATATCCTTGGAACAGGAGGTCTCTTCACGAGCCAACCTGATCACTTTTGTTACATTCTGGTGAATGGCAGTGTGGTCATCTAGTTACCACGCCAGCACACTGATCTCTTCTGTAGAACAACACTGAAACTCTCCATTTATAAATTGAGGATCCTAGCTCATATGGGTTAAAAAACAACCTTGTCGAGGCTATGGATGCTTGCTAGCAGTAGAGGCTTTGCTTATGGTATTGAAGTTATATATTATCGTCAATTATTACTATAATACCCTCTTCCTATTCTTTCTTTTTATTGAAGAAATTGTTTCCTTAATTTTTCCCTATTTAGAACCTTTATGCATGAGATACCGCTTTTCGATCAATTGTATCATTCTCGGCTAGAATATCGTCAACAGAGCATCTTTTTGGCATATTGTTGTCCTTTTTCTCTCACATAACGTATCATAAATCCAAAGCGTTTTATCTCTTATTCATAACTATATTTACACACTCCGCTCCCATTATAACCATACCTCTTTCCATCCTATCATTTATATGCATATTATGTTTCATTCAATTTCGTACTATTCTTTCCCTTTACTTGCCGTCAGAACATCACTTTCCCTGTCACTCAGTCGTAGGTGACCTCTCTTTTTAAGGAGGGGGAGGATTCCCATTACACCTTTGCATGCACTATATTTATTCTGCTTATTGGACTTGATATGTTGCTATGGTATCCCATGATCAAATGACATGTGGAAGTATGATACTCTGAGAATTAATATTATTAATTATCATGGAAATTTCGCTTGACATTATGGAATTTAGTTGTTACTTCTACTTGTTGTTCCATTTTACCAAATCAATTGTTGTTCTCTACTGCATTTTTCTTGTTGTTTTAATCTTTGAAAATTGTAGGGCGAATATTGGAAGAATTTGAGCATTATGGGTGGAAAATCAGTTCCCCGAGAACCCTTGGTGTTGGAAATTTCTAACAGAGCCAGGGAAATTCTTGTGCACGCAGGATGGATTTCATATTTCACCAAGCTTCAGGCCCCTAGTAGTGAAATCACTTTTGAATTTTTACAACACTTACAAAATGGGCAGTCCATAGTAAAAGGTGTAAGAATAACAACATCGGAAGCTGTGATAGCTAAAGTTTCTGGGATGTCCGCAGAAGGAGCCAAATGGCCTAAAAACACGTAATGTTGCATGACGCAGTGGAGATTTTCAAAGACACAAGTGAAGAGCTAACCCAAAAAGGCAAGGGCAATCAACCGTCCTCTCTGGGAGAACCATGGTGTGAATTGGAAAGTGTCATCTAGAAGTACATTACCTATGATGGTCAACGGGATGTGGTAAAACCATGGCAACTTAAACTCTTAGCTGTTTTAAAGCAAAAGCTTACTGTCAATTTCCCATTTTTCTTAAATTTATTATTGCATGATATAGTTGATAGAGTAAGACGGGCTAAACATCCTAATATTGTAGTCAGTCATCATGGTTTGATCAGACTGATTGTTAGTCATAGTTTTGCTCAAAAAAATTTAACTTGGGATAATTTTATAGTGCCACTACAGATTAGGCCAGACCTTGTAGTCCAAAATTCTGCAACCTTGGAAATTGGACAGCAGAACCCTGTTCCGAAGAGGAAAAGAACTACTCATATAGTAATAGGACCTCCTAAGCATAGGCGTTCTGCGAGGCTAAACCCAGTTCAGAGGACTTTTGTAGATCCTTAGGGTAGCATCGAATGCTCGATAGAGCCATCTAGTCCAATTACTCTATAGGACTCTGAACCAGAACCGAAGGAAGAATGTAATTCTGAATCAGAACTGGAGGAAGAATGTAATTCTGAATCAGAACTGAAGGAAGAATGAAATTCCGAAGTAGAATAGGGGAAAGAACATGATTCTGACCTAGAACAAAGGAAAGCACAATATTTTTTTCAAAATGATGGTGAACTAGAAAATGAAGCAGGGCCTTCTCAAACACCACCTATGAGCCCCCAAGATGATTTCTTACAGGACTTTGAGGAAGGGATGGCCCAGGTTCTTGAAAATTTGAATTCATATATGCAACTTGGAGGATCACTTGACCAGAACCTGAACAAAGTTCAATACTCAAGAGATTTTGGTCATATAAAATTTTTTCCTTCCCTAGAAGTTGCAGATCGGGAAGAGGAAGTGGACACAGAAATAATTCATGAATTTTATAACTAGTCAGGTGACATGGTTATAGTG
This sequence comes from Pinus taeda, assembly GCA_000404065.3. Classification (NCBI taxonomy): domain Eukaryota; kingdom Viridiplantae; phylum Streptophyta; class Pinopsida; order Pinales; family Pinaceae; genus Pinus; species Pinus taeda. Next base: position 32,822 of record APFE031452751.1, read on the forward strand.
GAACATAGCCAAGACAAGCACCAAGAACCATTAGATACAAAGGGTATTGATAAAACTATTCCTACAAAAGATGCTTCTCAGAAGAAGTGGGTAGCCGAAATAAAGTTAAGGAAGCTGAGGAAGAAATACCAAAATCTTCAGAAGACGGTTAAGCGGCTATATTAGAAATTAAAAGAAACTACAAATAGGAAAGCTTAGAGCACTACTGTCGAGTTAGTCACTGTGGCCACACAAATAGAAGTATGTGAAGGTAAGGCAATAGGAACCTAGACCAAATCTATTTCTACTCAGATGGTCGCCACACAAACAAGCTCTCATATAGATTTAATAGATATGGCTATTCATACGAAGGGGTTATCCTCTCATAATAAAGGCACCCAAACAGAAGAGATAGTCAATGACATGAAATCAAGCAGTGATCCTATTCTTCTAGAGTTACAGGAGGAGGTGGTACAAGCCCAGCTTGCTTTAGCTCAATGTAAGAAGGACACTGTTCCTCTGCAAAAGTATCAGGAGCTGCAGAAGCAATTCAATGACTTGACCATAATTGAGAGTGAAAATTTTGATAAGTCAAGGTAGGATGAAGAAAAGCTGAGGAAAGTAAAAGCCAAACTATATAAGGTCGTGGGTCAGATTGATGCTATTTTCTCTTTATATTCTGATGTCTTATCTTGCAGATCTCCTGCTACAAATTATGCTCTGTTTTTGTTGGAAAGATATTTACTATTGAAGATTAAAGTTGTTAAGGCCAACAAGTTAGTTGAATTGAAGACAACTAAAGAATTTATGAAATGCTGTAAGGAGCATGGGATAAAGGTCCGAAGTCTTCTCTGTGAACTTTATTTGCATAATTTTTTACTAGAAGGGGAGGTTGATAATAATCCTAGCCCTTTTGTTGGGGACATTCAGCTCCAGGCCTTCATTTCCTTTGCAACGAACCAACTCAAGTGGTCCAGGGCTTATAACATCTTTCAAAGGAAAGAACATGGACTGGATTTGTGGGTAAGGGGTGAGCCTACTCAACCCTTGCATATTTTTGTTAGACACAAGAGGCTCATGAAACAGGGGGGAGTAATTAAGACTCTGGGCCCTATACATAAAGAAATCGTGTAAGTAGGAAGGATGTATTTCTTATCCATACAGGAAAGTTCCTTACTTGCATCCAAACAGAGATGGATGGTCTCTACCAATAATGTCAGGAACAAAGAACCATTTGGCTGCAGGAATTTTAAAGTTGTCGCAGGCTGTTTTGTCACATACAATAATATTATCTTGAGGGAAGGACCATATTGGCTAGGATGTCGATTTAGAAGCCCTATTATTTAGTACCCTCCTGAAGGATACCGTTCTGAATACAAGTTGCCTGAAGGTCATGAAGGGATAGCCTTTGAAAATATAATACAAAAGCATAGTTTTAGGTTGGAGAAATAAAAATTCTTTCCTACTTACTCTTTAACTACATTACATAATAACTACTTATTTTCATGAGGACATGAAACAAGGTAAGCAGGGGAGTATGTTGGGTCGTACAATAGGTATAAATTTACTCTTGATTACACTATCTTTTTCCTCTTTTTTATGCATTTGTGCCATGATGTAATAAGGTTTTGATAGATTTTGATATAAAGTGAACGAAACTGCTTTTGACACGATTTGGCTGTCAAAACTAACTTTCGTTGCTTTTTATGCAGAGATTAGTGAATGGGATAGTTGTTGTTCAAACTATTGAACAACAAAGGCTAAACAAGGAGAAAAGAGCATGTCTTGTACGATCAAGTTGAGAAGAGAATCAAGAGTATCAACGCAAGATGGAAGATTGTCTGATAATAGTATTTAGTTGTGAATTCCTCAGGATCTCCTGATCTTAAGGAATCACAGTTATCTCTTTTCTTCTTTGACTATAAGAGGGGAAAAATGAATAGAACATAACAACTTTTCACCTTTTTACTTCAATTGTAATTTTAATATACATAAAGTTATTCTGAAGGATACATCGTGTTGTAATGACATTTAGATTTGATGAATAATATATAATTCGTGTTGTTGTTTATTGGCAATATTCTAAAGTAATTAAGCCGTAATCACTGGTAGCTTGGGCCTGATCATTGGTGGATTTCACTGTTGTTCCCTATTTTATAGTTTTACCTTTCTTTTACTACAAGTTTAATTACTCTGTTTTATAGCTTTACGATTGATTTACTTTCACCAGTGTTGAGTTTGCGTATTCATTTCATTAATTCTTATTTTTGTTGATTGGCTTCAGTTATTTATGTTGTAGATTGATTTAATTATTAGGTAAGAATCATTTCTTGTTAATTGAAAGCCTGAGTGTTATTGGTTAGATCAGGTGTATTAATTTTATGCAGAAGTTTAGATTTGGATGAAAGAGCTCCGTTATCACTACGATGCACTCGGTTGACGTAATTGCAATTAGAAATTTTTGATTAAGATTGAGTTTTGGTGCTTGAATAGGTTAATTTCCTTGAAGTTACAATTTTGATAGATATGGTTTGATCCGTTTATTCTTGTATTGAATTCTATAAGATATCTTAAAGCATTACTCTCTGTATATATAACGATTTCCATCAACTGCACATATTTTGTACACTCTTGAAACAAAAAGACTTACCCAGGTCGATAATTAAGGTGAGGCATTTAGGAGTTCTAAAATACCCCTTATATGTGCCTAAGAACCTTGTTCAATTGTTGGTAATCAATCCACAACCTAAGAGTACCATCCTTCTTCTTTAAAAACAATATTGGTGCACCCCAAGTGGACACACTTGGTGCAATGTATCACTTATCAAGAATTTCCTTCAACTGCAACTTCAGTTCTACCAACTCTAGAGTGTTCATACTGGAAGTTGCCTTTGATGTTGGTGCTACTCTTGGCATCAACTCAATAGAAAATTCCACTTCCCTATGAGGTGGTAACTCTGAAATATATATGGAAAACACATCCTCAAATTGTTGCAAAACCAGATACCTCTTCGTGACTTCGACATCCTCAACATCCTTCCCTTTTTCACTAGAATTATGAACTACAAACAATACACATCCTCTCCTGCTACTGCATTTTGCCTGCATAGTTGTAACCATTCTCACCGACATAGGCTTCTTTTTACCCTGCAATATTATCTTCTCTCTGCCATCATATAAACACTCAATAGCCTTGTCATATCAATATACCTTAGTCCTAAATGTACAACCTATCCATACCCAACAACATACTACATGATCCCAATGGAAGCACATTTAGATGTGTTGATGTAGACATACTGTTAAGCTCAAATGTGCAATATCTTAATGATGAACTCTTTTCTTAGTACCTATAGCCAACTGCACCAACCAAGACTCAGTGTGCACTTCTTTATTCAAGCAACACTTATCCACCAGGTGAGAATTGATACAACTATAGTTAGATCCAAGGTCAATAAAAATAGAAACAACTTGATCACAAAGCTTACCTTCCAAATTGATAATAGATGCATGATGATCAGCCTGTTTATTAACCCATGTTGCATAAATCCGAGTAATACTCTGTCCAACATCCCTAATTATTTGTGCCTCACAAGTATTTATATTTTTGGTTTATAATATTGATGTTGTGGACAATCTCTCTAGTGATGATCATTTCCACATGTCCAACATTGTAAAGGCTTCCTATCATCACCCTTGTTCTACTCCTTAGACTAAAATCCCTGTCCTCTGTCAGTTGCATTGAACTTCTTGTTCAATGTTGCATTATTATTGTCATATACATCCTGAGGTTTTCCTCTCTTCTTAGCCCACTTTCCTTTATTCTTCTCATTACCTTTCCAATATTTCTTAGACTCAATATTGCGCTTCGATAGCTCATAACACTGGTTCAACTTTCGGATGGCTTCCTCCAACGATCTAGGGTAATCAAAATCAATCTTGTCTTTGAATGATACCAGAAACCCATTTATGAATATATGAATCTTTTCTTTCTCCTCCTTAAGATATGACAAATATTTCAACAACTCCAAGAAACTACTAGTACACTCCTCATTAGTCATAGATACCATCTTCCACTCATAGAACTCCTTTTCCCTATCATTATAGTATCTTTTAGATAGATACTTCTTCCTAAAAAGTCTCTCCAACTCACTCCAAGTCAACTCCTCTTCCCAAATGCCTTTGAAATTATTTACATCTTCCCACCAAATGTCATATTTTCCTTTAAGACTGAAAGTATCTATCATGACTTTCATATTCTCTGAATAATCATGCAATCTGAAAAACGTATTCATCCCAAGAAACCAAGATTCTAAATCGTGTGACTTCTTCATTTCTCCATCAAATGTAGGAGGCTTTTCTTTCTTGAACTCCTCTAGAAAGTACTTCTTCTCACTCCTCCGATACGGATGGTGATGGTGTTGATGATGTCGTGTCTATGAATTGGAACTAGAATAGAACCCGCAGTCATTATCCCTCCTTTCAAGTGCATCCAAGAACCTACCATCTCTGATTGTGTCATCCATGTCAAACTTGTATCAACATGAATGAGACCTGCCAACATATTCCCCCATTAGTACTTTCCGCTTGTCCATGACTAATCCTAAGTGGTCCCTGTCTCTGAAAATCTGATAGAATCTAAAGAATGACTACATTAACCTCTGCTTGTTTTTACTGTGCCTTGACAAGTCTTTCCTATGACTGAATGATCCTATCATTATTCGCCTTACAACTTCTGATCTCTGCTTTCAAACTTCTCAATGTATATACTATGTCATGCAAGTACTCATCACCATGTTGTTCATCTAATTTGTAGGGTGAATCATGTGAATTGTAGTCCACCATTTTGCTTGTCATATTTGATCTTCTACTTCCTGCAAACATACCATGCCAGATCAACCAAATATAAACATGAGCTAACATACCTGAGTTAAGTTCAAGGGAGGCTATCTCATCTACAAAATCAATTTGGATTAGCACATCATATGTATATACATACAATTCAATCACACGATCAACATATTTCAGATACATTTTAAGTAATGACACATGGAAAAACATCATGGACTTTCACTATTGGAGGCAGTGCAAGTTAGTAGGCCACTGGTCCAATCTTCTCAAGGATCTCGAAAGGCCCACAATATCGAGCTTCCAAATTGGCACATGATCCAATCCTTAAGGAACTCTTCTTGGGCTTGATGTGCAAGTACACATTTTCCCCAACCTTAAACTCCTTAAATACCCTGCGTTGATCTGCATAACTCTTCTTCCTATCCTGTGTTGCATTTAGATTCTTCTTGATAACTTGTATTTCCTATTCCATCTCACATGTCTGGTCCAATCCATACCATGTTCATTGGATCACTCCAACCGACGGGAGTATTACAACTTTGCCCATAAAGTGCCTCAAATATACTCATCTTCAAAAACTCCTGATACCCATTATTGTACAAAAACTCTACCAATGGAAGATATTCTTCCCACTTCTATTGTTGATGCATGACATACATCCTCTGCATGTCTTCAAGAATCCTGTTAACCCTCTTTGTATGCCCATCCGTCTACAGATGATAAGCTATAGTGAAGGCCAAATCTGTCCCCAAACCTCTTGGTACCTATCATCTTGATGTCTTACTTGCAAGATATGTTCCTGCAAGTCTATCCCATATGAAGTCATAGTTGCAATGTGATTTACCTGCACTCTCCTGCTAAGAGAATTTGTAACCATGTTTTATTTATCCTTAATGTACCTGATCTCAAATTCAAACTCACTCAGCATAGCCAACCAACTTTCGTGTCTAGCATTCAGGTTAGGTTGTTCAAACAAGTATCTCATCCCACTGTGATCACTCATCAACACAAACCTCTTGCTAAGAATATAGTGCCTCGACATCTTCAATACATGAATGGTCGTTACCAATTCAATATCATGAGTCACATAGTTATTCTCATACTTTTTGGGTGCTAAAAGGTGTCTTTTAAAACTCCTAATTGCCTCACATTAATTATCAACATAGGTAAGTCTTTTTATTCCAAGAGTGTACACAATATGTGCAAGCTATAATTCCAGAGAGTAATGCTTTAAAATAAGTTATTAAATTCAATACAAGAGTAAACGGATGCAATCATAAATCTCAAGCTTGTAACTTTAAGGGAAATAATTCATCTAAGCATCATGACTCAATCTCAAACAAAACCATAATTCAATCTTAATCAACCAATTCGAATGATAATCAACTAAGAGCATTGTAGCATTAACTGAGCTCTTTCAGCTGGACTTAAACTACTGGATAGAAGGAAAGCATTTAATCAATAACGCTCTATTATTTAATTAACCAAAAATGAAACTTTAACTATTAATAATTCAATCCACGACATGAATAAATAAAACCAAATAGGATTGCGCATTAATGAAATGAATACCAAAAATCAGAATTAACGAAAATAAATCAACTACAAAGCTATAAAGTAGAATAAACTTGCAGGAAACGGAAAAAGTATAAAACAAGGAACAATAGTAAGATCCACTAGAGACCGGGCCCTAGCCACCAGCAAATACTGCTTAGCTACTTCAGAATATTTTAATGAACAACAATGCAAGTTATATATTAATCATCAAAGACACTTGTCATTACAATATGATCTCATTCTTGAGATTCATGGTTCTGTAAATTAAAATTACAATTGAAGTAAAATACGAGAGATCCCTCTTCAATTCTCCCCTTTATAGTAAAAAAGAAAAAGATAAATGTGATCCCTCAGGATCAAGAGATCTTGAGGGATTCACAATTAAATGCTATCTTCAGACAATTATTTCATCTTGCACTGATCTTCTTGATTCATTCCTTGGTTTGACTGCACACGACGCTTCTCATTTCCCTTTATTAGATTTTGTTGTTTCGACTTTGGAACAACTTATATTCTATCTATTGTTTTTCTACATAAAAAGCAATGAGAGTTAGTTTGGACGGTAAAATTGTATCAAGAGCAATTTCATTCATTCCTTATCAAAATCCTATAAATATGTTATTATATCATGACACAAAATGGATAAGAAAAGAGGAAAAAGACAGTAATGAAGAGTAAGTACATACCTATTGCAAGGCTCAACATATGCCCCTACTTACCTTTTTTCATGTCCTCATGAAAAATGAATATTTCCTATTTAATGTAGTTAAGGAGTAAGCTGGAGAAAAGGTTTCTTTATCAGGTCTGAAACCGTGATGTTGTGCCAGATTTGTAAAGGCTGTATTTTCATGTCCTTCAATTAAATCATAGTCATACTGATACCCTTCAGGAGGATACCAAAAAATGGGACTCCTAAATCGACATCCCAACCAGTAAGGCCCTTCCTTCAAGATAAGATTGTTGCATGTGATTAATCAGCTCGCAACAGCTTTGAAATTCCCATAATTAAATGGTTCTCTTTCCTCAACACTGTTAGTTGAGACCGTCCATCTCATTTTGATGAAATTAGGGATCTTTCTTGAATGGAGAGGAAATATGTTGTTCCTTTCTATACAATTTCCTCATGTTTGTGCCCTAAAATTTGAATCATTCCTTCTTGTGTCATCAGCCTTTTATGTTTAGCAAACAATTGCAAAGGATGAGTAGGCTTACTCCTTACCCAGAGATCCAATCCATGTTCCTGCCTTTAGAATGAATTATAAGCCTTAAACCACTTAAGTTGATTATTTGCAAAAGAGATAAAATCCTGAAATTGAAAATCTCCAACAAAAGGGCTAGGATTCTTATCCACTTCTTCTTCTAATATGAAATTATGCAGATAAAATTTGCAAAGAAGCCTTTGGAATTTTGCCCCATGTTCCTTACAACAACTTATAAAATCTTTAGTTGTCTTTAATTTTATTGGCTTGCCATCTCTTATGGCTTTAATCTTTAGAAATAAGTATTATTCTAATTAGAACAGGGCATAATTTGTGGTAGGAGACCTACATGTCAAGACATCCGAATAAAGTGAGCAAATGGTGTCTATCAGATTCCTGACTCTGTCTAGCTTGGTCTTCACCTTCTTCAACTTTTCTTCTTCTTGTCGAAATTTATCAAAAGTCCCATTCTCAGTTATGGTTAATTCCCTAAACTTATTCTGCAACTCTTGATATTTTTGCAGGGGAACTGTCTTTTATTCACATCATTCTAAACTAAGTTGGGCTTGTGTCAGCTCTTCCTATAGCTTTCGAAGAATAGGGTCTTTGCTTGATAGGATATCCTTGGCTTTATCTTTTGTCTGAGTGCCTGTGCTACGAGAGGATATTTCCTCGGTCTGTACTTCCTTATTGTGGGAGGACCAACCCTCTATCTGAACAGCTACATCCACTGAGTCTGCATGAAAATTTTCCTGGGTGGATATTGTTTGAGTAGGAATGAGTTCAGTTTGGGTTTCTGCTGCCCTACCCTTACATATTTCCGTTTGCGTAGCCACAGTGACTACCTCAGGAGTAGTTTTATGGGCTTTTCCGTTTGTAATTTCTTTAATCTTCCGACGTAACCTTTTAACTTTCTTTTGAAGCTTTTGGTATTTTTGTCTCAGAGCTTCTTTAGTTTTTCTCCGGCTACTCGCCTCTTCTGAGGAGAATATTTTACACTAACGGGCTTGTCAATAGCTTTTGTATCTAAAGATTCCCATTGTTTATCATGGTTGTTCTCCAATAGAACTGTGTCACTAAACTGGTTATCGGATTCATGAATAACTTTTGCGTCTTCTTCCTTTTCCTAGTCTATAGCCTCTTAAGAAGGTAGAATTTATGTATGCCCATAATTCCCTAGGGATTGAGCTTACATTAGGTTAGGATCAAGTGATCCTCCAGGCTTCATCTATGAATTTAGATTTGCTAGGACCTGGGCCATCCTTATCTACAAATCCTGCAAAAGATCATTTTGGGGGCTCATGGTTGATGTTTGAGGAGGCCCTTGTTCATTTTCCAGTTCATCATCAAAGTGTTGTGCCCATTCTTGCTCTAAGTCCGGTTTATCCTCTTCCTTAGGTTCTTGTTCTGAATTGGCCTCTTCCTCGAGTTCTTGCTCTAAATTGGCCTCTTCCCCAGGTTTTGATTTTGAATGACATCCTTCCCCTTGTTCAGGTTCTTCCTCTGACTCGGGCTTTGAATTATCCTTTCCTTTTGGTTCTAGCTCAAAATTGCATTGTTCCTCTGGTTCTAACTTAGAGTCCTGTATACTAACTAGTCTGGATGGCTCCACAGGTTGTTCAGCACTATCCTGTGGATTTACAGACATTCTCTAGGCTAGATTTAACCTTGTAGACTGCCTGTGCTTATGGGGTTCAATGTTTGAGTGGGTAGTCCTTTTCCTTTTCGAAATAGGGCTCTGCTGGCTCATCTCCAAGATTGAAAAATTTTGGATTACATGGTTTTGACTAATCTCTAGGGGCTCTATGATACTGTCCCAAGTTAAGTTTTGTTGAACAAGGTTATCTCTAACAATTAGTCTAATCAATCCATGGTGGCTAGCTATGGTTTCAGGGTGCCTAGCTCATCTTATTTTATCGGCAGTATCATGTAGTAATGAATTCAAGAAAGATGGCAGATTAATAGTGAGCTTTAGTTTTAAAACAACTAAGAGTTTGATTTGTCGTGGTCTTACCACGTCTCGTCATCCATCACAAGTAATGTACCTTTGGACAACACTTGCCAACTCACGCCATGGTTCTGCCAGAGAAGATGGTTGGATGCCTTACCACCGCGTCTTGCAAAATTATGTGTTTTTTTGGCCATATAGTTCCTTTCGCCAGTAGCCTAGATACTTCAGCCATTACAGTGTTTGATAATGTGATTCTTCTACCTCTCACTAGGGATTGCCCATTCTGCAGATATTGTTGAAACTTAATAGCGATTTCCTCACTAGGGGGCTGAAACCTTGTGAAATATGATATCCACCCTGTGCAGACTAGAATTTCCCTGGCTCTGTTGGAGACTTCTAGCACTAAAGGTTCTCAATGCATTGTCTTACCACCCATAATGATTGAGTTCTTCCTACTATTGCAAAGGATTAGTGCAGTGGAGAAAACACAACAACAAACAACAACAGAGAGGTAGAATAGCAAGTAGTTGTAACAACTAAGTTTTACAATGTTAAATGATATTTCTATGAGAATTAATTAATTCGAGGACTATTATTTTGCCACATTCCGCGTGATCATGGAATACCATATCAACCTATGAAGTCCAATAAAACAACAATAACACATGCACGAGTGTAATGGAGGTCCCATCCCTCCTTAAAGATGAGAGGTCACCTACGACTGAATGGATTGGGAAATGTTGTTATGACGGTAACGTACAAGGGTGAAAGATATGACAATAAATGAGACAAAGTACGTATATTAATGAAAGGATTGTAAAAGGTATGGATATAATGAAGGTGAGGTGTGTAATGATGTTTATTGATAAGAGACAAGATGCTTTGGTTGATTATAGATTATGCGGTAAGGAAAAGGACAACAATATGCAAGAAAAAGATGCTTTGCTGACGATATTTTGGCTGAAAATGATATGATTGATTTAAAAAATTAACTCATACATAAAGGTTTAAGGTAGGTATAAATTAGGGAAATAATCTCTCCGACAAAAAGAAAAGTAAGAAGAGGGTATTATAATAATTATTGATGTTGAAAATAGAACTTCAATACTATAAGCAGAGCTTCTGTTGCCAACAGGCATCCATAGCCTCGATAGAGTTGCTTTTTAACCCATATGAGCCAGGATCCTCAATTTATAGTTGGAGAATTCCATTGTTGTTTCTACAGAAGAGATCAATGTGTTGGCATGGTAACCAGATGACCACACTGCCATTCACTGGGAAGTAGAAAAAGTGATCATTCCGGCTCGTGATGAGACCTCATGTTCCAAGGATATTTTAGCCATCCAATGGATCATAACCCTGGTGTTGTGGCCATAGTGGGAATGTCACATTGCTACATCCTTATGAACATGGTAGGCTGGCTCTTAATGAGACCCCCTATCCTCTTATCTCTAGGCAAAATTTTGTTGTTATTACACATTTTTATAATAAATAGAGGGAGGCTCAGTACTCCTTAAGAGTAGGGATGGTGGAAGAAGTTGAACATGTCAATAGAAAAACATATATCCATAATCTCACTTATAATATACAGAGATGATTATAACCAAGAGGGGTGGAACCATCATGGTAAAAATGATCAATCAGTATCATATACAACAGAAATCAATACAATAAAGTAATATATAAATAATTGTGTCCCCCTTTTTTTTAAATCTATCATCAAGAAGCTATCTTGTTAAAGATCATAACGTTAAGGGTATTCACCTGCTTCAATAGAATCCATAATTCTTTTCCTCATAAAATTATTGTACTTCATGCTATGAAAGGGAATTAGAAAAATGAGGCTAAGATAAGCTAGGAATAATCTGGCAAGTATTGTTCAACATCAAAATAATGCAAGGAAAAGGGTGTTGTTTAGAAAACACACAACTTCAAGAAACAAGTATGTTGTTCCAAAGATGGAACAATAGTTGTTCAAAAGTAGGAATAGGAAAACATGCTAAGAGAAAAAGGTGTTGTGCAAAAGTTTGAACAACAAACAACAAAAATTGTTGTTCGAAAGTTGGAACAACAAACATGCAAAAAGTGTTGTTCCAAAGTTGGAACAACAAAAAAACACAAAAAAGTGTTGTTCCAAGGTTGGAACAACAAAAAAATGCAAAAAGTGTTGTTCCAAAGTGGGAACAATAGAAAGGAAAAAGTGTTGTTCCAAAGTGGGAACAACAAAAATGAAAAAGTGATGTTCCACAGTGGGAACAACAAAAACAAAAAAAATGTTGTTCCAAAGTGGGAATAACAAAAATGAAAAAGTGTTGTTCCGAAGTGGGAACAACAAAAACGAAAAAGTGTTGTTCTGAAGTGGGAACAACAAAAACGAAAGTGTTGTTCCAAAGTGGGAACAACAAAAACAAAAAATTGTTGTTCCAAAGTGGGAACAACAAAAACGAAGAAGTGTTGTTCCAAAGTGGGAACAACAAAAACGAAAAAGTGTTGTTCCAAAGTTGGAACAACAAAAATGAAAAAGTGTTGTTCCGAAGTGGGAACAACAAAAACGAAAAAGTGTTGTTCCGAAGTGGGAACAAAAAAACCAAATAAGTGTTGTTCCAAAGTAGGAACAACAAAAATGAAAAAGTGTTGTTCTGAAGTGGGAACAACAACAACGAAAAAATGTTGTTTTGAAGTGGGAACAACAAAGACAAAAAAGTGTTGTTCCAAAGTGGGAAGAACAAAAAAGAAAAAGTGTTGTTCCAAAGTTGGAACAACAAATAAATAGAGAAAAAAATGCAGAAAATCAAATCAACAATCATATTTATGATTTTTACAAAAAGAAATAACTTTTTACAAAAATGAAGTTGCCGAAGGATTGCCTTCTGCAGCTAAAACTTGCATGGTGGAGTCCTCGCATATGTGCTGGTAAAAAGATTCTCTTGTAAGTGGTCTTTGGTAGAGGCACACCCAATGCCCAATTTATTTAAAGGAAAAACCAGACCCATCAATGGTGGACATTGTAAGAGTGCCATTGTCATGCACTTCCTTTATTTCATAGGGGCCTAACCACCTAGTCTGCAATTTACCAGGGAAGTCTTGAAACCTAGAATCATAAAGAAGTTCCCAGTTGCCCTCATGAAATGTCTTTTTTCTTAATCATGGAATCATGTCGTTTGGCTCTTTGTTGTTGAATGAGTGCAGTATGTTGTATAGTCAATAATCAAATTTCATATAATTCATTTATTTATTGTAGTCTATTAATCTGGGCTTCAGTTAAATCTAGTCCTACTTCCTGGGCTATCGTTAGTTTTTGTATCTCAAATTCTATGGGGAAAATGGGTTCCTTACCAAATACCAGTAGATATGGAGAGTGTCTAGTAGTCTTCCTCGAAGTCATGCGATATGCCTACAAGGCCTCTGGCAGTCGAGTAGCCTAGTCTCATCTGTGCGATGAGACTGTCTTCGTTAAAATAGCTTCAATTACTTTGTTGGTACTCTCCACCTGCCCATTCACCTGCAGGTGATACGAAGAGGTAATTTTGTGCATAATGTGATGATTCTTCAGTGTAACTTTCTTGTGACCTACAAATTATGGCCCCCCAATCAATAATTACTTCTCTGGGTAAGCCATGTCGCACAAAAAATTCGAAAAGAAAATTAATCATTGTTTCCTTTGTTGCTCTTGGTAACGCTACTGCCTCCACCCATTTAGTCACGTATTCTGTTGCAACATATTCGCTCAAAGGGTTCTATCACCAGCTGTGGATGTAGGGGCATCTCATCAGATTGGCCAAGGTGGCCCATCCTTTGGTAACTATCGCATGCATGGACAAATTTCTTAGCATCCTTAAAAATCATGGGCTAGTAGTAGCCCATTTGCAAAATTTTATGTTCAGTTCTGTAGTCTGCAAAATGTCCACCACAAGATCCATCGTGGCAAGCTTTTAAGATATCATAAATTTTGTCTTCCCTAATATGCCTGCGGACGTGCATATCAACCCCTGTGTGAAAAAGGTATCCTCTGATCCAAGAGAATCGAGTGCTGCGTTGAACTATTAATTTCCTTTCTCTGGGTGTCAGATGTTTGGGGATTTTTCCCACTGCTAAGTAATTCACCACATCTGTGTACCATGGTATTTTTACGGCCATAGAAAATAGGTGTTCATCCGGGAACTAGTCTTCTACCGCCATTGCATTGTCCGTTCTTAGCACTCAGGAGAGGAAATCTGCCACAAGGTTTTCCCTCCCTAGTCGATCCTTTATAGTTATGTCAAATTCCTGCAAAAGTAGTAATCAACGTGTCACTCTTCCATTCGTAATGGGTTTTTAGCTAAATATTTGATAGCAGAGTGATCAATATACAGAACTACAGGGTATCCAGTTATATAGTGTCTGAATTTGTTAATAGCATAAATAATAGCTAGAAACTCTCTCTTTGTTACTGTGTAATTCAACTTAGCAAGAGTTAAGTGTTTGCTAATGTAATATATAGCGTAGGGTTTCTTGTCTTCTTCTTGGCCAAGAACTGCTCCAATGGCTAAATCTAACGTGTCTAATGAAATCAGGAATGGTATATCCCAATTCGGGCCTCATAATACTGGTGTTGTTGATAGTAGCCATTTCAACTCTGTAAAGGAAATGTCACATTTGTCAATCCATATAAAATTAATATTTCTTGTTCAGTCATATAATAGTGCAACAATCTGTGAGAAACTCTTTATAAATCTACGATAATATCCAACAAATCCTACAAAACTACGTACCTATGTTTGAGTGCAGGGAGTGGCTACTAAGAGGATTACCTGTATTTTTTGCTAGATCTACCTGAATTCCAGCTGCTAAAATGAAATGACCCAGGATCAAGCCCTCTGTCATCATCATATGGCACTTCTCGTGGCTTAAGCATAGCCTAGTAGCAATACACTACTTCAGGACTTTCTCCAATGTTTGTAATGCCTATTCAAAGTCATCTCCATAGGGTGTGAAATCGTCCATGTACACTTCCAATCCTTCATTTATCAAGTCTGCAAAAATACTGAGTATGGCTCTTTGGAATGTAGTAGGTGTGTTGCACAATCCAAAAGGTAATACCCTGTAAGCAAACGTTCCCCACGGGCAAGTAAAAGTAGTTTTATCCTGGTCTTCAGGGGCAATCTGAATTTGGTTGTAGCTACTGAAGCCATCTAGGAAAGAGAATAATTTCTTCCCTACTAGTGTATCTAGGACCTAATCAATGAATGGAAGAGGAAAATGGTCTTTTTGCGTTGCCTTGTTGAGTTCCTTGTAGTTGACGCATATCTGCCATTTCCCATTCTTTTTGGGGGCCACAACTAATGGAGAAACCCATTTTTTGTCAGATATAGGATAGATAAAATTCACATCTAAAAGTTTTTGAAGTTCTTCTTTAAAAATATCCTTTAGGTGAGGATTTAATCTACACTGAGGTTGTCAAATGGGTCTTTCATCTTTTTCAGTGTGGATGTGGTGCATGCATAGCTGATGGTCAACCCCTTTCATGTCTGGGTAATCCCAAGCGAAAGCCCCTTTATATTTCCTAAGGACTTGAATAAGTTTATGTTGCTGGTCATCACTCATATTACTATTAATGTTCAGGATCTTCCCTAGCTTGATTTTGATAGGTTTTCTATTATAGACAGTGGTTGTTGGTATTGGTTGGTCATTGATATCTCTCAGGGAATCTTCTTCAATTTCATTGTCAAGGACTGCTTTAATCATGTGACATTTCAAACTAGACATTATAGCAGGGTGATCGATAAAAGTATTAATAACATTGTATTCTCTTTGGTTTTTAAATTCAAGGGCATCTGCCACAATCAATGGTTACTGAATATTTTAGGTTAAATATGTTACAGGTTGCTTCCTAGTTTTTACAATGGTTAGGCTTGGCTAAGCAGGAGGGTATAAAGCTAGATTATTCACATCATTCCCTTTGCTTATGGTCATACTGCCTGTCTAGCAGTTGATATAAGCATCAAAAGTTGCTAGCCAAGGCCTTATTAATATTAAGGGATGTCCATCTAGCCAGTTCCTAGGGTTAATAATAAAAAAATCTACCGAATATTCCCAAGTGTCTACAGAAACCATCACATCTAGTAATGTTCCTTTTGGCTTAATGACTGAGCGGTCAACAAGTTCCAGCAAGGTATTTGTTGGTTCCAAGGTTGTGATGCCAAGCATTTCGCAAGTTGTTGTTGTGAGAATGTTAATAGCTACCCCTAAATCAACTAAAGTATTGGTAAAAGAGTGGCCATTTATCTGTATTGTGATAATGGGGTTTCCCGGGTCTTCATATTTTATAGGTGTCTCTTTGCCTAGTAATAAATCAGACAAAGTGCCAACAACATGGATAGTTGGGGTTATTTTTGTTTTCCTCACAGAATTCTTTATACACAATGCTTTAATAGTTTTGGCATATATTGGAATGTTTTGAATAGCCTGGAGGAGGGGTATTTTTATACAGATATTCTTGAGTTTACCCAAAAGATCAAAGTCGAGATATTCAATTGGGCATAGTATCATCAATCTTTCTAGGAATGGGGGGGAAGTAGTTATGATCTGTTCGAGAGTTTTCTGCCTGACTATATCTTTCCCTTGTTTTGTTTGTTGATCATTTACATTCAAAGGCTTATTTGGGTGCGGTTCTTCATGTCGTAGATTTTTATCTTCATTTGGAGTGATTACGTGTCCAAATCTTAACTTGAGTTCGTCACACTCTCTCAACTTAGTTTCAGGGTCCAGACCCTCAATGATTTGTACTGACTGGATTGGTCTGTTGTTAGGATTTGAGTTGGGTTGAGCTGGTTGTTGCGGTCATATATTAGATTGAGGATTCTGCTGCAATGTGTAGGGTGCTGGTAAAGTTGGTTGAGACAAAGGAACTGTCCCCATATGTTGGTTCGTGGATATTTGCCAATTTGATTGCTAGTTTTGATTTTGTGAGGTCGAAGGGGACCATTGAGATCAATAGGGGTTGTTTTGCTAGAATGGTGGAGGGTAAGAGGGATTTGGCCAATTATTGTTTGGATCTAACTGGTTGGGCCATGGTGGCATAGAAAATGTTTGAGGTGGCCAAGTAGAAAAAGGTGGCTGGTTCTCCCATGCTGCCCTTGAATATTGTTGAGAATTATATTGCGAGGGAGGAAAGAACGAAGATGGATCGGTAGGCATACCTGTCTCACATGCTTGCCATTGACGACGCTGGTTCAATATATATACTAGTTCCACTTCTTCTTCTGCTTCCTTGAAGATTGCTTTTAATCCTGGGAGCGATGGGCAACTTTCTGTGGCATGCTCCTCAATGCATATGGCACATGTTTGTATCATATCTAGTGGGCATTCTTTATGACTATGTTTATTTCTACAACGAGGACAAAAAATAGCCAGGTTATGTTCTGCTTCAGCCTGCTTTCATCTAGCTTTCATGATATCCAATTGTGTCGTTAGGGTCCCCAGGATATTAGTCTTGAAATGTTCCAATAGATTGTTGATTTAAACTCTTGTAATGCTTCCTCCTGAGGCTTTGCTGTCTCTGGTGATCGCATAACATTTGTCTGGTTTCAACCTTGTACTGCCCCTAGAGCAACTGATGCACAAGTCTATAATATTGTCATAATCTTCTTGATAAATATCGCCCTTACCCATTATATTCAATGTTTCTAGCCATTGGTCTTTCATACCTTCAATCATTATGGTTTTTAGAACATTATCAGACAAATTTGCATAAGGAGATCTTTGCAGATTATATTGGAAACGCTCCACATATTCTTCTAGAGTCTTGTTAGGCTTAGGTACCATTTGAAAGATTTCATATTTTATTTCTCTAGTCTGGCAATAATCTTGGTATTTTTTAAGGAAGGATGTTTTCATCTGTTCCTAGTCATTGATGGTACCTCCACTGAGTCCCATAAACCAACACAGGGTTGCTCCCTTCAGAGTAGAGGGGAACAGTTTCAGCTTCTGGGGATCGGTGGTGTAATCATAACCCCTACATAGGACATCAAATTCAAAAAGGAATGCACTGGGGTCTTCTCAAGTTAGCCCATGAAAGGTAGGAATATTCTGTAATGGGATAAATTTCATGGGGGCATTGACAGATGTGTCCAAAATAGGGTATTGTAATGTAGAGGTTTGGGGTTGTCGCTCATTATTGGCCATTTGGTAAAAAATATGCCAGTATCCTTCAGGGATCTCTGGAGCTGGAGAGTTGTGCCTAGGATGTCTAGAAGAGGCTGGAATGATTCTAATAGCACTACCTCGATTGGGAACATAGGGTGTCCTCTGTTCAATCACTACTTCAGGAGATCTAGGTTTTGATGATTTAATTTCAGGATTACCTGTTTCTCCTTCTCCTTCACAGGGGTAACTGTTGAAAAGTGTGCAACAAGAAATGCTTGTTGAGAATGCAACAAGATGATGGAGCTTAGTGGAAAGGAGTCGCCTTCACTAAGTGGGCCCGCAGGCTAATTTTGGCGCAAGTCTATTTTTAGACATATGGATCATGTCTATGGATTGCAGGTTGCTGTTTATGGATGATTGATCAAGTTGGAAAAAATAGATGGACTTCTATTTTTAGACCACAGCGGAGTGACACCACAGCGGAGTGACTGCTCAGTCTAAATATAGAACAGTCAAATATTATTAGCTCATAATAATATTTAGACTATAAACTTTGTCTTATTCTCTTGGAGCACTTCAGGATGAGCTACGGATGTGGTACATGCAGATCCCAGAAGGAAATACGTGGTTACCTATGGGATGACTAATATTTGCATGCAGGACTTCAGTTAGAACTCAAGTGAGTTGAGTTTAGTGGACTGGGGGTGCAGTTGATGGAGTTGTGTTCAGTTTAGCTTTGTTAAACTGGTTGTATTTAGTCTAACTGGCAAATAGACTAGAGATGAGTTGGGTGAATTAGTTATTAATTAATTCACAAGTTATTAACTCATAATACAACTATGAATACATCAGTTAACTCAGTTGCATGTCAGTGCATGTTTAGTTCAACAGGGACAGGTGTTAGAGAATCAGATTGCTATCAGTTGTGACTATAGTTGTGCATGAGTTCTTGCACAAATCAAGGGATTGAGTATG